>JANSTT010001674.1:0-86178 GCA_026745375.1 Platyura marginata
TTTTCCAAAATCGGCTGAAAAATGGCGGAGTTATTCAACATTTCAATAGGCCCTGTCTAGATGGCGCACCCTGTATAAATAAAACCCGGATTAATTTACATTTAATATTTAATTTTTTTTTTTTAATTTACAGAAAAATTCTTCAGAAACAAATTGCTTCTGTCATTTCTGGCAATTGTACTGGTAATAAAGCTGATCAAAATAAAACTCTTTTGGTTGCTACCACTAATAGTAGGGGTCACCGCTGCCAAAAAGTTAGTGCTGAAATTTTTGCTATTCCTCTTTCCAGCACTGGCAAATATATTCAAACTTTGCTCATATTACCACAAAAACTATCATGATACAAGATACCATCATCATCAACATCAAATTAACCATCTTCATACCGTAAGTATTTCGTTTTTCCTTTTATTAACCAATTAATTATTTTTGTGTACTGTGTACCTATAGAAATACAATAAATGCCCACCTGTAATTAATATTTTTAGAAGTCAAGTGTTTCAAGCTGAAAGTGATTCTATGATGACTGATGTGAGAATATTTCTAAATGAATTGTACCAAAATAAAATATTTATTAAAATACGATTTAAAAAAATTTGTAGGTCATGTAAATGTAAACGAAAAAAAGTGCGTTCAAATATATGAACAAAAAAAATCGGTCAGTTTTGTCGTGTTGCTATGTAGTGAAAGTAGCAATCAAATCGTTTAAAATAAAACTTTATGTTTATTCGAATATGTAAATAAATTCTTTAGAGATGATTTTGTTCAGGTTTTACCGGCATGGTATAATGAACCTCATCAACATGATCATGGCGGTTATCAAAATGGACCCGAAATTATTTACACAAATCCACCGAAAGGACATCCATCGGAATATTTGTATGGGGCACCGCCACCGCCACATTCACATGAACCGCAAAATTGGGAATCATCTGGTCCTGGTCTAGGTTCTGAGTAAGTTATTTGATTAATATTTAATTGCGTGCACAATTTTAGATAATGATTTTTAATTGATATTTTGTACTAACTTCTTAATCAACGAATAAGCAATCACAATGGAAATAATGTACAATGATTACTCAAGAGATTATTTTTTTTGCTAATTCTATGAAAAGGTAGAATCATTAAGAAAATCGATGGTATAATTTGTCAAAAGGTCCTAACATCATTTTTTTCAAAAATGATTTTTTTATGAAATCTGGTACTTTGGGATATTTTACACTATCTGGCAATACTAAATTTTACGAAAAAATGTATATTTTCCCGCATTTAAAAAAAAATATTTAGTTTTTTCTCTTCTGAAAAATTTGAAAAGAGAGGGTTTGACAAATAACCATCGATATGCTCTATTTGATGTCCCTTGGCTTTTTTCTTTATTCTTAATCTCTCACTTAGAATCAACACTAAAAAGTAGTTATGTAAGTAGGTATGTCGATTCCATTATTATTGTTTATTTATTGACTTGAATAAAATGTAAAGTTAGCACAACGACACTGCGGAATTTCGAAAAATCTAAAAAACGAATAATTTATCGCTGTGCCAACTTCTTTTCCACTTTGCATTAACATTTTATACACGTTTTTGTACAGGTATATTAGTGATACACACAGAAATGCACAAGTAAACTCATATCAACCAAAAGTAGATGATTTGAATGAAATAAATTCATGGGGTTTGGGCACAACAATACAACCACAAGCAGCTAGTCATAGTTTAAATATTAATCCATTTGTAAAGGAAGCAGCATCAAGGTAAGATTTACCCTATAGTTTAACCAAAATTGTTTTACAAACTATGGAGATCAATAGAGTTTTGACGAAATAGTGGATACGAATTTTAAATTCTGTAATTACCTACACCTACGTCCATACAGCAAATATTGAAATTTTTAAAAAAATAACAAATTTTTCTGAAATTATTTTCACAGAATTCAAAGTCCAGCAAATACGTACAATAATCCAGTTTATCTTACTAAGAAAACTGCAGCCGCCGCAAATATAGCCGCCCAATATAATCCAAATATTGATCAAAAAGGGGTAAGTTTTTTTTTGTTTTAGTAAAAATTTTTGAAAAATCATTTTTTTACCCGATAAATTTCTGTAAATTATTGTAGATCCAAAATTTGAAATTTTTGTAACTAGTAGGTTAAATTTTGTACATGACCGAGACAAATTGGTTTGTACAAACCGAGACAACATAATAATTAATAAAAAAAAAACCACTTTTATTTTTAACTTTTAACCTTTTTACTACGCATTATTAAAGTTCTACAATGTGACATTAAAAATATTATACGAGTATATGAACTAGTTCTACTGGACCAGTGACAGTACATAATAATTTTGTATTATTCGTTAGTTTCGCTATAATTTATATGCTAACGATCTAATTAAAATTGTCTATATGATCAACCTGAAACCAGCTTTAATGGAGGATGTCTTATGATGAAGTAACGATTATGGTTTTAGTTTTGTTTTTACATTAAAATTCAATATGTAGGTAATATAAAAATTGCTTAGCGTACCTACTTTCATAGTTTTGTTTTTTTTTTTTGTTTTTTAATTGTTATGAATATCTATAATACCGGAATTACCGCAAAAAACAGAAAAAAATTTGATTAGAATAATTTCTCGTCAAATTAAAAATAAGTGCATTAAATGAAAGTTTCATCTAGTAAATATTATCTAGTTTTAGTTTAGCTATTCGCAATTAATTCTTGTGTACCTACTTATTATTAGATCCGAGTTAAATAATTTTATAACATTAATCGTGCATTTATATGCATTTAGAATGTGAACTAAAAGTGTGCAAAAAATATTAAAAACCTCATTTAATACAATGAATAATTATAATTCCATAATAATTATGTAAATACATATATACTTGCACTTGAAATTGATATACATATAGACAGACATGGTTTTAGTTTCTACTATATGCGTGTTTAATTTTAATTAACAATAGCGTCGGGCAGCTTTTAACATTTTTTAAATTTTAATTCACAACTTCATCAGCATAATACAAAATATCTTAAAAATTAATTTATGTTGCGCAGAATCCGAAGTATAAAGAAGAAAAAAGTGAATATTATTCTTAAAAAAAATACTTTTTTGGGAATTTATTTATTTACAAAATCGAATCTCAGACTCGAAAAAAAATTTTAAGAATTTTTGATGGAACAAGGTCGTTCAGTGTCGATCCATCTAAAAAAAAAACCAAAAAAACATGTATAGTAAACTAACCTTTTATCCCAATCTATATCTACCCCAACACCTAGACACTTAGGAAAATTATGTCTAAACCCATAACACACAAATGAAATTGAACAAATTCAGTCATACTCTTAGAGATGTTTAGACAGTTGATCAGGGACAATGAACCCCCGCGGAATCAAGTACTATGGGAAGTTTGAACCAGGTCAAACTTAGTACCTAACTATCATATTTAACCTTCTATCCACAATACGAAAATAAATCAATGAACTTATTGTAACGAGTATTTAGTATTGGGTTGGGGGTGATTGATGCGGCTCGATCAATTTAGATCTATTGTACTTCTTACTTCTATCTTCATGGAGCCACTGCATTATCTAGAGTACCTCCTCAAGTCCAGTTTAATTTACGAATTTAAGGATCTTGAGTAGATTAAAGGACGAAAGGTCCTTCTCGGCTAGGCAGTACACCCCCAGATGATCCCTTTTTTTGTGGATAAGTGTTCCGCATTCCGTGATGAGATGTATTGGGGTTTTTTCTGTTTCTTCACAAACCCTGCACGTACAGCTTTCTTCCAGACCTAGCTTCCTTATGTGCTACTTAAGCCTGCAATGGCCTGTCATGAATCCCGTCAACATTTTATGTCTGTTTTTGCTAATTCTTATTGTAGCCCGAGCATAATTATATGAAAAAAAAATTACCAAACCTTAATATTGTTGTCCCATCCAGTTGTTTTTGTAAAATCTCAATGATTAGATATTTACAAAATTTGTTTTCGCAATCCCTGTCTTGCAATTATCTATATAAATAGGTCAAATTGACTTTTGATTGGCATTTTAATGTATGTTCCTAAATGCTAGATATTAATGTTATATGTTTTTTTCTTTTAGTTGAAGGGTGCACAAATGATTCATGCTCAAAAACAGGAAGCATTCCGAATACAAAATGAACAAAAAATAGTTGCCCAACAACAAAAAATACTACAACAACAACCTTTCGTTCAGAGTTCTGAGGTAATTATAAATTGTTATTAAAAAAAAAACAAAAAACTTGACCAAAATATTATTTGAAATTCATTTTTAGTCATCCGAAATTTATTCATTTTATACCACAAGTCTATCAAAAATTGATAAAATATTTTTACAACTTGGCTTTTCTGATGAACCATGCAGAGAAAGGCTAGTATGCAGCATGTACAAAAATCCATTGAAATTTAGTCCACACAGCAATTTTATATCGGCAGAGTTAAGCAGGTACGTACAAATATTTCACCATTTGTGATTTATTTATTTTATAATTAAAATAAGATAAATCAAAAACCTATTTTTTCAAACTCAAAATCAGCAAGAAAATATCTTCGGTTATTGTTTGACTATTTTTTTCTTTTTCTTTTTTTTCCATAGCCGTAATGTCTTTTCATGCGCAGAGCTGTCATATTATTTTAATTAGTTTCGTTTTTTTTTGTGCAAATTTTATTGCATGTCACAATTATGAAGAGATAATTTTTTTTTGGATGAGTCAACTTTTTAATGTTTCATCTTTTAAATCAATTAGAATTACAATGCCTTTCGGAATATTAATTGAATTTTTATATATATAAAGTTGATGTAGCGTGCGTCAAAAGAATATAATTTTAATTTTAGAAAGTAACTCCATCAAGGGGGCTAGACAAGTATAGACTTTTAGTCATTCAAATTGTATTGTCTCGTTTATGGATTGATTATTAGGTCAACTTCTTGTTATAAGTAGTTAAAGCTTTTTTACGCTTGCTTCTGGTTTTTTAGTTTGGGGGAATATAAAAAAAACCAAACTAAACAGCAAGTGCACTATCGGTTGATGATTAAATTCACGCAATAGTTAATAAGCCTTATAAGTACATCCGGATGTGTTGAGATCCTCATACATAAGCTTCAGAAAAACCCAAATATTAGCATTTCATTTTCCCTTGACGTCAGGTGGTTCGTATTCCATTTTTAACCGTAGACAGGGGCGACTCTTCCATATAGGCGACTTAGGCGGTCACCTAGAGGATGCTCAATTTTTTAATTTGCTTTAATTTTTTTTATTTCAACTTCTACAAAATTGCGACAAATCTTATTATGAAGGGCGAAAAGTCTTTGAGACGAAGTGCACTGTGCCAAGTTGATTGTGAAGTGACTGTCCATCGTCCATGCCATCTATTTTATAGGCTGGCCAACGTGATGGTCAGCTGATAGCTGATAGCTGTGCGGATGGATTTGGTGTAGAGAACAGCTGTGCAGTTGATTTCTGTATGGTATGTGGGATGGCGCCACCAGCGGATGGTATGAGTGTTTGACATGTTGTGACATATTGTGTTTTGACATATTTTGATGTTTTTGTGAGAGGCGCGTTTGAGATGTTACAAGGTATTTGTTAGATTTGGGAAGAAAATAAGAACAACATTCTAAATCGAATCTGATTTTCACTTCATCATTTCAGATACTAGTATTTGTAATTTCATATGTAAGTTCAAAAAAGCTTGGACAAAATTTCTGAAGTCGCCCCTGACCATAGAGTATATCAGATACAAGACGTGGTGCCGAACATTACGTGTATCATATAAATGAACTTAAAAAATTATTCTATCACATTCACAAACACTTTACAAAACAAATCTTTGTTACAGCTAGAGTAGAGACTGAATAAGAAATTACTAATTATCCACTAATTATTTAGTAGAAGTGTTCATCAGTATCTCGAAGTGACGTATTTAATTTTTAAAAAAAGTTCTGCAAAAATCTTCTTAAAAAAATCAGTTAAAAGAGATGAAGAAGTTCAATATTTACCGCCAATAATTACTTTCTAACGTTAACAAATCTTATATGTATATGTGTATGTAAGTGAGTAATCTTTACCTGTACACAATTTTTTAATGCATGTCATTACTGTCAATTATCATTGTTGCTTTAATAAACAAAAATAGGTACTGTATAATTACTTAGCAACGATTATACATATGTAGGTACGGTATAAAAATAAATGTACGTCATTTTCCAAGTTCTTGAAGCATGAAATCAATTTACAAATTGGAAGAGCACCCTTTACAACACCATTTCAATATATATGTACTTACATATGTAGGTATATCGTATAATTTAAATAATATGACAGTATTTGTATAACAGGAGTGGAAAACACTTTTCGTTATTTTTTTTTTGTTTTTTTAATTAAGCTGCATTCATGCACATACAAAAATGGTCCGACAAAAATTTTGTCTCAGCTTAAAAATTTCTATTTTTTCATGCCTCTCTTGTTTCATTTATTTTCATTAGGTATTGCCATGACAATTTCTAATTACTTACATAAAATATAGCAAATACCTACCAATAAAATGATATCAAACATTTTTACCGCTATATATGAAAATTGTTGCACAGTAATTTGTTTAGTACCTACATATGAACGGTACGTACAATGTACATATGGCAACTTTTTAATGAATTAAATCGGTCAATATTTGATCAGTAATCAGTGGCGGCCCGTGTCAACTATTGATCGTCCAGTAATTTTTTTAAAAAAACTTAGGTAATTTTGATGAAAAAAAAAATGGTGACGAAAATATTGCTGTTTTTGGGGGTTTTTTTTTTTAAATGACACAATTTTGAACTGGAATCAATAATTCTTACGAGCCGCCACTCATACATTGTATTTCTAATCAAATTACGCATAGTAATATTTTTGTTGGTTGAATTGTTATTAAACTATTTTTTTTTTTTATTTAAAAATTTTTAATTTTCCAGAGACACAACCGAACAACATAAACAGAGTATAAACAATACGGCCGTTATTAGATTCTACAGATATGTTCAGGCAGCTAGAGATGGACAAAACCAAAGGGATTGCCTTAAATTATACGGTCAATGCATTATAAATACGGAAAAGTAAGAACAAAAAAAAAATCAATCTAAAAATTCTTTCGTGCCAGTTTGTTTCGATAATAAAAATTAATTTAAAAATAATTTTCAAATCCAATATCAATTTGTAATTATTAGATCGTATTTAGTAGAGGTATTAAATTTATGCATCTATATTGTAGTAGTCATTTCAATTTGAATATGTAGCAGGTAGGCAGTAGATTTTATTAACAAAAATCTCTTAACTTGTTTTTATAATCTACTTTACCTACATGTAACATTTTCAAATATACATTAATCTACATTACTCATGTCATGTGCGGTAAATACGAGTATGATAGATGGTAATTGTTAATCCAGTACATATAAAAAAAATATTTATAATTAATAACATTAAAGTTCATATGAGGTGTGAGGTGTCGTTATGTGAAAAATTAAAAGTTCTGGTTTTTTTTTATTAGAACCACTTTTTTATGATGCCTTCAAATGTTTTGTTTACATCTTTCCAATGCTCCAGTCTTTTGTCGGTTTTTTTTAAACATTTTTTTTTTTTTTTAAATATTTTTCAAAGTTTCCACACGATTGATTTTAAAAAATTTAAATGAATTTTATAGGTAAAGTGTCTAGTATTATTATTTGGAAATTATTATTTCATATTTTTTAAGAAAATTAAATAAAATCTACAGAATTTTATAGTTCGCCAAAAATAATAAGTTCGACTCGAATTAATGTTTTTTAATTTTTTTTTTATCTACACACGAGTACATAAAAAAGTGATTCTAATTTACAAAAAAAAAACATAACATTTTGTACATCGCCCCATCCTAATATAAAATCCATAAGAAAAAAAATTAATTTTAAGATACATATATTTAAATATTAAATACAAAAATCAAAAATTGAAGAATTTCTTCTCGAAAATATTGTTGGTGTCTGTAAATAGGTCAGAGGGTAGATGCTTAAGTCAAATGTTTATCATGTATTATTATTGTTCTTTAAGTTTAAAATAATTCTTATTTATAATTTATGTTAAATCAATACACATTTACTAAAAAATAATGCTAAAGTTGTCGTATGTAAGGTGCCGTCATTAGCGTCACAATATCTACTACAATAAAGCTACCAATATAGATATTTGTAGATAAAAATAAGATAAACAAACAATTTGGGATATTCTATACTGACAAGATAGTAAATTCTTATAGAAAAGTATGTAAAAGAAAAGCCAGCCATACAGCTGAAAATAGCCTAATAACTAACATCACTATCGTCGTCTAACACTTTAATTCGTTATGGCAATATAATTTTATTTAAGGATCAATAGCAAAAAAAGGAATTCAAGGAACTTTGTACCGAATCGTATTCATATTCCTTCTGAATTATATCATTTAGTAAGTTCAGCTTGGATTATGGCTTTTTAGGTTCAGGTTCACTCTATTTCTCTCTGATCAGTTGATATGATTGTAATTCGCAACTCCTCAGAATGGCTTTGGTCAGAGAAAAGAAGATCTCAAGACCTATCTGATCAATTCAACAGCCGATTCGTTCTTCTCAACGCCTTCACAAAGCGACATTACTATCAAATCTATGAGCATACCGAAATGGTCAAACCATGACCAAACATGTCATTGCTTCCATCGTCTTATGGTGATGTTCTTTCAGATTCTCTGCCGTAAAGAAACGTTTAGGGCCTTGCCTTAATTAAATACTACTAAAGCGTATAGAAAATAGAAATGTCAAAAAATTATTTAAGAATTTTAACTTGAAATTCAGAACATTTTTTATTGATAGAATTTTAACGATTTAATAGTCAAAAAAGTAATTAGAACTGAAATGCAACTAACATTTATTAAGTATTTTAAGATCTCTATCTGTGTACAGTTATTTTATTTACTCTATTTTCGTTTATTTTCTCTGCAAATTCTTTAAGTTATTGAGAAATTTTTTATAATTAAATTTTATTTTAGATTAATTTAATTTGTAAGTATTTATTTTATTTTTAATAGTAGTTTTAATTAATTACTAATTTGTATACAATGGAATTCAGTTTGTGAACAGGGAAGGTGGTGGAATAATAATAATTATAGTTTTATATTTAGATTTATACTAAATCTTTGTTATTTTTATATTAAAATATGTAATAAGTAGTAATAACAGTTATTTATTTGTTAATTTTATCAATTTTAGCAAAATCAATTATTTATTAAATTGTATTATTATTAAATAAGTGACGAAATAAAAAACAATTATTTATTTATTTATATTTATTTTCTTTAATTTCTCGCTGTTAATTAATATCGTTTATGATTTTCCTTACTCCTTATAGAGTCTCAATGTTTGTCGGACAATAAACGACATTTGGAGAGGAGGATCAAGATAAAAGCATACACCGAATCCCTTTTTTTACTCAACTCGATTGGCACTGTTGTTAAAGTAAAAAAATAATCGAAAAAATACCTAATTTGTTACTGGTAACAAATGTAAATGTTCCACGACGAAAATCAAGTAACATGTATTTGTTACCAAAATTTGTACCTGAGTTGAAAACTAATAGTTGTCTTTACAATTCGCCATTCCGAAATATTTCGGAACAATTCTGAATATGTCTTGTGATGAGATTATTTTATGTATCGGTCAAAATTGGACGGAATCGTATTAGTTTGCTACAATTGTTCCATTTATTACCAGTTTGTTACCATTTTGTAATAAATGTAACAAATGTAATAAATTCGAAAAAAGTGTTACTTTACCAACCCTACTCATTGATTTCGGCAATTGACGCGCAAAACAAAATAGCGTAAAAAAATTCAATATGTATTTATATTCACTTTAAATGATTTTAATGTACCTACTATTAAGAAAAAGATGAAAAGGCAAATTGAAAATTATTATAGCAAAATCAAATTTAAGAAAAAGAAATCGTGCCATCCAAAACAATCGCGTAAAAGTGGAATAGCGTCAAAAATATTTAAAAAAAAAAAAATTAGATGCACTTATTATTTAAACAATCAAAATTCTTCGCAGCTTTAAAAGGAGTAAACTAAATATTTGAGAAATTTTATTGCACCGAAAGTGTATAGGAAGAATTCGTGGAACGCTTTCCGTTCCTTTTTATTAAATAGAAAAAATTTCTATTCTCGGAATGATCTCTATCTCCGGCACCGCTCAATTGATGAGGATTTTTATGCAGAATTTAGAATTCTTAAGGAGTAATTTTATATGAGAGGTTCCGGAAATTATCGCCATGTATATGGATAAATATGGAATCACGCTTTTCAGCAAAAAAAATGTTAATCTAACTAATATATAAAAGGATAATATGGAAATACCTCGACTTGCATCTTCTCCCTATGTTCTTTCTTATAGTTTAAAGGCATAAAGCTTGAACTACAAATAACTTTTTTGTTAACGTTGTTGTTAACGTTTCTTGGATATGTTGTATGGCTATAATCTATCTAAACCAGCGATTTCCAACTTTTTTTTTTATGCGACCCAATTTTCAACTCATATTAATTCGTGGACCACCCATATAACTCAATGTTAAATAAAAAAAACCTAGAAAACCTATTCAATCTGTAAGATACGCAGAATCTAAATTATTCGTTAGAGTAAAAAAGTAAATATTTTAGATATATTAGTGGTGCAGGTCAGTAAACAATAACTTTCGGTTTGACATCACACACTTGAACACTCTCGATACATTTAATTATCATGTTTGAAACCCATTTTACTTTATCTTTATATCAGTACTGCCGTTCATTGATCATTACATATATTGTGTTGTGTACGAAAAAAATGCAAAATGATAAGAATTCAAAATATTTCTATAATAATAGAGAGTAAAAACGATAAAACGCAACTAGAATCAATAATTCACTCACGTATCAACGTAACAACCTAATTTCCCCTTCATCATTCCATCCGGTCGAATTGTCTTCTTACTTCTACAAAAAATTGATTGACCATTTCAAACATATCGATGTGTTCTGGCCAAAATTGTTTGCATGGAATATGATTAGACAATCGTCGTGCAACAATACAGTGCTTGATATAAAAACGAAAAACATAATAATATCGATGGCACAGTCAAATCAATTGTCAAGCCGTCCACAATAATAAATCATAATCAAAATGAAATATATTTTTTATTTTTTGACTTTTGTGTCCGTGTCGTGTTATGGTGAACAAATAGCTACCGATGTATTGCAGGATATTTACCGAAGTTGCCTAAGCCGGTACTCATTCGGTTGTGTTAAGCCAAAAGCGCTGGCTTGGATAAGCGAAGTTGTCAAATCGAACGAAATTAAATTGACCAGCGATTTGTCCATTATTAAAACGGGCACCGATGAACCAATAGATTTCAGTCAACAAAGACGAGGCAACCCAAATGTGGAGCTACTTGATAAAATTGATAGTTTTATAGCAACGCATGCCATTCAGATAAATCCACCGGAAATTCTACAAACCAAAGAGGCACGATCAATAATTACTGATGGAAGTTTATTGGAGAGCTTACAAATTCCACTATCTACTGGAAATAATGTTGAAGGTACATATATTAAGAAATCATAGATCATAAATCACTATCCAATGTTTTTTTTTTACTTAAAAGGTCGCGGATTTGTCAAAAAGGTAATGATTCCATTCCTTCTTGGACTGAAATTTAACACTACCGTTTTGGTACCACTGACCATTGCATTAATTGCTCTTAAAACATGGAAAGCTCTAACTCTTGGATTATTGTCAATGGTTCTGTCAGCAGCTATGGTTATTTTCAAATTTGCAAAGCCAAAAGTATTAAAAAAAATGGAAATCAAACATTTACAATAATAAATTTTGTTGTTGTTTTTTTTTTCTTTTAGGTTGTCAACTACGAAGTTGTCCACTATCCACACCATCATATCGATCATCATCATGTTGAACATTCTCATCCACCGCATCATGTTGATCATCCGCCACCAGGTTGGGAACCGCATGGCTGGAGCCGTCAATTTGATTCACACAATTTGGTCTATGGGGGACAAATTTAACTTTTAGATAATTTTTGTTTGTTATTTATTTATATTTGTAAATAAAGTAAATTATTAGAAACTGTGATGGTTTAAATAAAGCTCGCTTCACATAGAATTACTTCAATTCTTATTTTTTTTTTTCTTTACCCATAAGTAGGTACATATAAAGTAGGTACATATTTCGAGCTATTACTGCGTTACACTAATTATTTGAAAAAAAAAACAAATTTAAAAGGTCAAATAAGGATAAAATTCCCTTTCGGAATATTATAGATAAATGTCATTATCAATCATTATTTCTGAAAAAGTACCGCATATCGATGACCACACGACAATTGGGCAAATCTTACATTTTAGAGCGATCATAAACTGTTATATTAACAAAATATTCAACATACAATTTTCAAGAAATTAGAATAAGCATCTTTTGTGCTTAAGTACTTTAAAGTTTAAACTAAAATAAATATAATTAATGAACGATTTTTTTTTTATTTCACAAAAATTTTCTGTGACGTTTCGCGAGATTGAAAAAAAGGAAAAAAAACCGCATTAAATATTTACATACATAGAATTGCCATACTTGCATGGATTCTACTCAGATAAAAATATTTTGACATAATTTCTGAGTTTTTAAAAACAAATATTTCACATTTTTTTGAAAACATGATTTTTGATTTTAATAACAATGTAGTTATTATAGTAGGTATATTAAAAAAAAAATTTTAAATGGAATGTTCATTTTTTCTTTAGGTCAAACTTTAAGTAATTTTGAATAGAATACAGTTTTTAAATACCTACTTAATTATTGTGAGCAAACGCTTGAAACGATATTTTTTATCTATAACTTAAAATACAGGTAGTTTAATCAAGAAATAAAGACAAATTCTTCTCCTTAATAAAGGCATTTTTAAAAATAAAATTTTTATTTTTTATTTTAAATGCTTTTTATTTACCTATAATTTGGTCATGTTCTCAACTTGGATTAATACTTGGTTTAGAAGTTATGAATTTTTTATTGGGCATTACGTTACGATATTATTGATTAATTTTTCGTAGGGTATTGATTGATCGTAGGGTATTATATTTTTTGTACGTAGTTTATAACGACACTTAAATATTCACCGTAGAAATCAAAACTTTACCACCATTGGCTTATTCGAGAAATTTTTAGTCAAAATACATATCCGCGTCTGTGATTAAGGTTCCGGCTAAAATGACTTAAGCTAGATCGTTGAAATGTTATCGTGTAAAATCCCTATTATTTTTGAAGAAAATCGAACAGGTGGTATAGGGAAGAGATAGAGTAAAATGTTAATTTGTGTACATTATTTTAACATAAAGTGTTTAGTTACTCAAAATATATTCGGAACAGACAAATAATGAATATAACAAAAATTACAAAAAAAAATCAATATTTCTTTAATACACAGAAAACTCTAAATAGATAATAATAAAAAATTATTCAATCAAAGGTAATATCTAGTAACTTCGATACTAGGTATAACCAAATTGTAAGAAATTAAATATCTTTTTCTTTTGAAGATGAAAAATAGGAATTTTTTTACGTAACTACATAGAGCGGCTAAAGTAGAGAAACGTGTATAAACATGTTGCAACAGATTTTGTATTGTTGGTGTACTTTTTACACCAGCGCGAACAGATAAAGGGTAAGTGGCCTTTATTTTATTTCATAAAAATGAAGAAAATCGATTCAGGGGTTTGATCCCAATAAATTATTTAAAGTTATCGTCTATGTAGAACAAAAACTCACTATCTACATTTTTATATTTTTGAGTCAATGAGTTTTATGTTATTTTTCTAATAATAAAAATAGTAAAATATCGTCTTCTACAATAGATAGATAATTGAAAGTTACATAGCAAAATGTAAAAAACGAGTATTCGACAAAAGTGTAGATAATGACTTTTTGATCTACATAGAGGATATATTACACTAACATTTCTTTAAAGTTTGACCTTTGGACTAAAGAATAAAAAATTTAGTTGCAGGGAAATTTTTTTTTTTAATATAATAGACAACTTTACCTACTTCTGTCAGCGTAAATTTTGTCGCATGCATTATAATATAATTTTTCCAAAAATCTACATCGATACAATACAGCATTTCATTTGAAGGCATATTTGCATTACTATTATTTTTCTGTATAAATTTCTAAATTATTTTTCCAAAAATAAATTTTAATTTTATTTTAACCAAAATCAGTTATTAGATTCAAAAACATATACCCAGACATTCATTAAATATGCAAAAGAAATGTTTTTATTTTTAACTTAATTATACACTTGACAATGAATTTTAAAATCAATGCAATATTATCAACGCACTTGTAAAAGTTTTTCTCTATCAAATTCATTAATATTCACATGGATAACTTCGGAGGGTGTACGTGAAGACATTGCAATTGAAACTTAAAAAAAATTCCTACTCTTTGAAATCCGGTCGATCGGAAGTAAAAATGATCACAGAGAGTACAAAACAAATGGAGTCGTTATTCATATCATATTGTCACACACTATTTTTGGATTTAAAACTGTTGTATAAAAACTGAAGACAATAAAAACAAATCGTCAATAGAAAAGCGTCCGCCATAGTGTTCGATACATTAATTTATTAGATAGCAGATTGATAACAGATCGAACGAAAATGGAATTCTCAAGAGTAGCGCGATGCCTTGTGATGAGTTTTTTATTTGGTATGGCTGTAAGTAGTCCAGCAAAAGCGGCATTTTGGAAAGGAACTCCATTGGATGATATGGTGGAACAAATGAGATCAAATTGTGCTGAAGGAAGTGATGCAATATCTTGCATGAAGTTTAAAGTTATCAATTTTCTGGATACAATTTTCAAAAAGGATAATTATCAGGTAAAACAAAAAAAATTATTTCTGATAAATCCTTCCAATTTTGTTTTTGATTTTTTTTTTAAGCTTGGCGATGTTGAAGTGAGACAAAATGATTTTATCGGCAACGATAACACTGGACGATCTGAAATGGGATTACTAGACAAAGTTGAACGATATATTGAGAGTCATGATGTAACATTCAATGTTCCTATTTCAGGCTCTAAAGTTACAGTTTCACCAAAAAATATTAACGACGACGAACTCAATTTAAAAATTAAATTCCTTGAAGAAGAAGGAGGTCCCGTTGAAGGTAACACAGGATTACGGGGGTAAAAAAAATTTTGTAATGAAAATTTTGTTTCAGCTCGCAAATCAAAATTAAAGAAAATCGTCATTCCCATCATGGTATTTGTTTTATTAAAGGCTATGACACTTATTCCATTGGCTCTTGGTATCCTTGGACTGAAAGCTTGGAATGCTTTACAACTTTCATTTTTCTCTTTTGTTGTATCGGTTGCTTTAGCTGTTTTCCAATTGTGCAAAAAGGTTTCCGTTTTTTACATACACAAAAAATGTCAACAATTCCAACCAGAAATGATACAATTTTTGTTGTTTTTTTTTGTTTTAGATTGCAACAGATAATCATCATCCACAAATTGCAGCTCACGGACCATGGGATGCAAGAACATTGTCTATTGAAAAAGAACCAATTCCTCAAGAAGATGCTCAAGATAAGGCATATAGGGCATATGTTTGATCACAGCAAATGATAAACTTTAATTTATTTAATTTATTGTGCAATTTATTATGTAATAAGACATTAAAGGGAGTTGTGATTTAAGGAATAAAAGAAAACAATTTTAAAAATTTATTTCTATTTTTTAACCCTAATCCTACCAAGGTGTGTCTTTGAGACAAATTTTATTTTAAAAACTCTCCTATTTATTTGACACATACGTATATTACCGAAAAAAGGTTGGTGATCCCTATTCTACAAATATAATTTGTTCAATTTCTATACAGGATATTTTTAATGACAGGATTATTATATCAAGGAGGTTTTAGGAAGCGAAATTTAAGTCGAAAATATCATAATCATTTTTTTTTAATTTATTTAATTTTTAAGTTACGATAAAATTCTTTCTAACGTAGCACAATAAAAGACATACAAGAAAATAACATAAGAATGATTTGTGGAGAATGAATTTTCAGTTCGTACTCTCTTTGGTTAAAAATTTCTACTTTAAAACCGAACCATACCACATATTTTTGTGTGATATTTCTGAAATTGCTAATATTTCTGTCACAAAGAAGAACGAAAAGAGAACCGATAGTAGAATATTCCAAATATTGTATGATCTGAAAGTAACCAACATACATACATACCGAGGTTTTGTTGTTTTTTTAAATTAAGATAAAATTTTTGTATAAAGGGAAAACTTCTACCGGAACGTATATGTGTTTTATTAGGATCGAAAGGGTTAAAGTTGTTTAACTATACGCAGATTCTGTTGGTTCATGTTTTTATCTAAAACCTGTCGATTATTGTGCAGTAGTATTGCTAATTTTTATTTTTAAAATTACCATTAGATTATTTCTAATTCTATTTATTTTTAAAAAAATTATTAAAGTTAATTTTGCCGTAGTTAACAGGATATTCTGTGAACGACTAAAGCATCCCAGAGATGGATGAATTCCAAATTATTCCTCTGTTCCATAACATATTCGATCTGGTTACAGTATTTTATTGTTTTTTTTCGCAATTTATTATTTAAAAAAAATGTTAGGCCATTTTCTAAATTAAAAAAATTTCAAATTTGAAATGATTTTTCCAAATTTTTAAATGCAAAGAAAAGTTCCATTCTTAGGCAATAGAGTCCTACATATAGGTGTAAAAATTATAAAAATCTTATTATGATGAAAAATTCTTTGAAACAACATTTGCTAGACTTTCACAACTATACGTTCTCACATATAATGGGCTGGACGGACCGGACATGGCTTAATAATAATATAAATTAAGAGATTTGGAGATCGGAAAAGACTCAAGACTTGAGATTTTTTTTAAATCTTCTTTTTCGGAAAATTTGAGAAATTTTGGGAATTCTCGATTCATGAGAAAATAATATTTTTATCACGGGAGGAGGTACTAAACATACTGACTTTTAGTAGTTAGTAATAAATAAAATTAATATCCATCCAACCAATTTTTTTATTACAGTTACTAAGTAGAGATTGGGATCGGGAATCCTGGAAAATTCTCGAGATTTTTGAAATTTTTTTTAAGAATTTTGAGAATTCTTGTTTCTCGATAAATTAAATATATTGGAATCTCAATTTTTGAGTATCCTCTGTTATAAGAAAATGGCGTTAAAAAAAAATAGGTATACAGAAATGCATAGTTTATGGAACTATTTGTACGAGTTAGATTATTCTTCTACTATATCCTCCTCCTAGCATCCTTCTACATATACATAATGTATAATTAGATTCTCCCTAAAAACAAGTTATTAAATGTAGTCTTGGTCTTCCTTTTGAACATTTTGCAAGACCAAGAGCAAGACTCTTCTACAAAAACAAGGCCAGGACTTAATGTGCAAGACTAAGACCAAAACCCAATGTACAAAACCAATGTGCAAAACCAAGTCTCTTTTACAAAACAAGACCAAATATGCAAGGCCAAGATAAAAACAAGACGAAGACTCAAACCCTGGTCTGGGTCTTGCGTTTGCTTATCACCACTATTGACTTTGATCAAACTCTCAGTATCAGGAATATAAATTATTTGACATTACATTTAATAAGTCATATTGGTAATCATTTAAAATCCTTTTAAAATTTTAATTAAATAATTTTTATTTTTATTTATCGAAAATAAATCAATTAAACCACAAATTAAAATAAAAAATAAAAATTCACCGTAGATACGCCACTGACAAGGCATAGATAGTTTTGTTATTGTTTCGCCAAAATTTTTAAATACAATAAATATTTTCACTTTCTGCTATGGCTTTAAAAAATTTTTATTTTGTATTACAAGAATTCAGGGCAATTTTAACGATTTAGCGCACGCATCCAAATTCAGATGGTAGCGGATTTTCAATTCAATAATGTACATTACTTCCTATTGCTTTTGGATGCATAAAAATTCAAGTAATGTAGTTTTTTTTTTTTTTTTATTTTGTTTTACTGAATACCAAAAAAATGTAAAAAAAATGGATATTAGGTATTTGTATGTTCTAATATTTAAAATAATTTTTAAGTCTTATTCTATATGAGCTTTATGTATAGTACCTGAAGTAAATCATCAGAAATCAATCAAATTATGAAAATGGTAAACTATTCCATATCGCACCACAAACAGTATCGATGAACGTACATATAGCCGAGACAATATGAGTTGCATATTAATTAAATTTCTATTCGACAAATTTTATGAATCAAATAAAAAAAAAAAAAACTTGGTAACAATTGACAATCCTCATATACAGTACATTTCGGCCTGGATAAGCCAGCAATTATGGGAGCGGCAGTATAAAATACTCTGTGATAAAACAATTGATCATCATTAGCTTATTGTCCACGATATCGACCGCGTGCATAGGACATTTAGAATAATCAATTAATTAATAATAATCAATATGATGTTTGTTTGGAATGTGTTTGCTTTCGGGTGTGCTATTGGAATTGTTAGTGGTGCATCAATTTCGGAAAATGCTATCTTTGAGACGCCTCGTATTGATAGCGGAGAAAATTTAGTGGCATCTATTGTGAATGATTGTTTTGATGGCGAAACGATGACATGCCTGAAAGGAAAAGTGCTCTCATTCTTGGATAATTCATTGAATTTGAAAGAAGAACATGGAAGATCGTTCGAAGCAAAAAATGTCGATGATGAAATTTTTGATCGTATGTCACGCATATTGGCAACAAACGAAATTAAATTAAATTTACCTGAAACAATTTTCCAAAAAGCCGTATTGAGTTATCGTCCCGATAGTGGTTTAGACATTCATGTACCTGAGGATGCTGCAGAAGAAGGTAAATAAAATAGTATTATACCCATATCTTTGATAAAGATTACAATAAAATCATTTCTTCCAGCACGAGGAGATATGCTTAAAAAGAAACTATTATTGCCAGTTCTTCTACTACTCAAACTTAAGCTTAAAGCACTTTTACCAATATTTGTCGGCATCATTGGTCTAAAAGCAATGAAAGCTTTAATTCTATCTAAGCTTGCTATCTCACTAGTTCTAGGATTTGTCATTTATAATTTAGTTAAGAAAACTGGTATGGGCACACCGATGTCCATGACACCAATGACACCGGAAACACCAATGACCGCCTATGGTGCTCCAGCACCAACAAGTGTACCGTCATCATCGTACGAAAATAGTTGGGAACCGTCCAATAATGGCGGCAGTCCATACGCACGAGTATGGGAACCATCTTCATCGCAAAATTTAGCATACAGTGCATACTATCCAAGTAGTTCATCTTCAAGTTCAAATTCGGGCACCAGTTCATCATCTGTGGGATCATCATCGAGCTCATCGCATTCATCATATTCTCTTTAAATATAAAATGACAAAATAGTACAATTCGTGTCTTCATCAACGAAACAAAAACAAAATCCAAATCGAAATAATATTCCATAACAAGTTACCAAAATAAATTATTTATTTATTGATCGTGTTAAATGTATATGTGTATGTGTATACTTACTTGTATATGTATGTATGTCACAATGAAACTAATAAACCAAATTGTAATTATGAAAAATAATCACGTTTTCTTACTGTTGAAAATTAAACAATTGGTACATAATTCGAAGACTTTTCTAGGAGTTGTACAAAATGTTTATTTTGATTTTACCTCCCCTTCTACAAATTGATTTGATTTTATTTACCGTTGTTTTGTGGCTTAATTAAATATTTAAACAGTAAACCCAAATAAAATGACCTTTTCAGTCTAACAAAAGTTTTACTTTTTTGATAGGGCAAAAATTGTATCCAATTATAGTATAAAAAAAGGGGTCAGATTAGATTAGATTATTGAAGATTTAATCACTGTGTTTAAACTGACTATAAAATTTAACAAATATTAAAAAAACTGGAAAACATATTTTTGACCACTTTTCACTGTCGTAGTCGTAAGTCTCTGCATTGTCAACTGCAGTCAACTGCATTGTTCATGAAAAATACGACATCTTTCTCTTTTTCTACAAATTTGTCGTAAAATAGTACCATCATTGTCTCTATTCGCACGACACTGAGGAGAAATAGAATTGAGAAAGCAATCCAAAAGCGCTGAATGACAATAATTACGTATCAAGACGTTAAAAAATATTTAATAAATTTAAAATCTTAACGCCGCCCTATCCCCTTTTATTCTCTTATTAACGATCTTCAAACAAATATTTTGTCAAGTCAAAGTCAAAGTTTGTCAAATGTCTCCGATATCTCCTACATATAAATATTGTGTCGATAAAGTAGAATCCCTGATGCTGATTAAAATTTTTTTTATTGAACCAACAGAGTCAAGTTTAAATTTAAATTTTACAAAGCTCTGGCATTATGAAGCAATCAAAGTACTGCGCTCAATAAATCTAATACAATTCATAAAACCACGATAAAAACTTTGAAAGCTTTGAAAATTATTTAAATGAATGAATACGACAGACTATTTAGAAGGCTCACACAGTACACAATAGCTTTAAAAACTGTCGGAAAAACACTAGAGATGGCGCAGTTTGATTGAATTGAACTGTGAAGATATTATCCACATTTACGATTTGATCAATCATCACCAAAAGCTTTTTTTTTAGTTAAAAGTATGATTAACATAAATGTAATGTAGTTACTTAGTTTATACTACATATATGTATGCTATATGCCAATAAGAATTATGACTTATATTTTTTGTTTGCATAGTCAAGCTTTTATATAAGTAAACTTTAACTTTTAAGCTGTGATTTAATCGTATTTATTACAAATTAATTCGTTAACACCTTCATCTGAATTGATTACTGTATAAATAAAGTCATCGTTTTTTGCATTTTCGATAAGATAAATTTAGTAAATTGTAATCGTTTAAGGTCAGCTGCTACATTTTATATAAATATTGTAAGAACTGTTGAATAATAAACTTGTAACTATTGTGTTTTACACATTGACTTTTCATTCAAAGTAGAATTTTCTTAGATTTCAAACTTTTTGACTTATTGTCGCATTAGATTAAGTGCATTTGCTAGAACTTATTATTATTATTATTATTATTATTATTATATGGTTCGATAGTGATTTTTCCACAAGTTCATTAATCTATATGAGACATAACATTTGACCTACTATAAGAAACAGGGACTATAAGTAATCACTTAGATGATAAAAATATTTATTTTGAGGTAAAATTCAATTAGTAGACCGTTGCCTTGTGGAATACTATAGATTCGATGTAGGACTTATCAAAGGAATTACATATACTTATTTGTTGACTTTTCCGACTCATTGAAGACCATAAAACAGTTGAGTTCAGTGGGCGAAGTGGTGAATTGAAGTACATTTGAAGTGCAGAAACTAGCACGAAAAGGATATGAGGTTAATTTGTAACAAATGTAAATACTACACAACGAAAATACGAAAATTAAGTTACATTTGCTACATGTATTTGTTACTAAAATTTGTATATATTTTTCACCCCAATGGTTGTCGTTAATTTAATATTTTGAAATATTTCGGAGTAATTCTGAATATGTCTGGATATGTGATGGGGTTATTTCATGTATCTGTTAAACTGAATTTGACGAAATCGTATTAGTTTGCTACATTTGTTACAAGTGTTTCATTTATTACCAGTTTGTTAAAATTTGGTAACAAATTCGAGAAAAAATGTTACTTTAACAACCCTGTTTGAATCCAATCTTTAGTTAAATTTTTGTTCGTTCGTTCGTTTCGTTCTACAAATTAAGCCAAATTTATTTAATTAATTCAAATATGGGTAAACCAAAAATTAAATAAAATTCCCAGCGCTCCAACGTTGAGACATCATATATCTTAACCAAAAATAGTGAGTAATGATTAATTTCCGTAGAATAAAGGATGATTAATAAGATTACGAAACACACCAAAAATAATGATTCATTCCATATGATAGCACTTGTTCAGCCGTTTCTTCATCCTCCATGCATAGTCTGCAGCAATTGTCTTCGATCAGTCCTAGCTTTTAGGTAACAGTGGCAGAATATTTTTTACCATTCCATATAATAGTAAGATTTTGGATTTTCTTCTTAATTAAGAATTAAACTAACGCCAGCATGAACTGAACTGATCGACATTGGTGTACATTTCAAACCGTTCGGCCACACTGAGCCCAGTCCTAAGAAATGTGTGAGCATGCATATCTCTCTATTTAATCTAAATGTTATTTAATCGGCACCATTTTGTTAATTTCTATCTTCTTTTTTTCTCTCGGTAAATTTGCGTTTAAATTACAAAAAAAAAAAACTATCATGGGAAAAAAATATACGAAAGGTGTAAACAACATAAATTTAATAGTTTTGTCATAATTTCTTTCATTTATAATCATTATTAAAGGTAAATCTATCATTTAAGTTGAAGTGTGTAATCATATGTTGTTATAAACATATAAATGGATGTAAGAGGGGGGGAGGGGGATGTTAAAAAAAATCTATTTTGTCATCTGGTTGATTGCAGGCATATTGATTTTTTCTAATAAAATAACTGAAAAATATTTTTATTTTTTTTTTTTGTAGAAACAACATTTTGAACATGCGGTATTATATAAAAACTTAAAACGAATAATAAACGAGCTGTAATAGCTACTGCTACAGCACGTCGACTTCAATTCGTTCTATTAACAAGTTTGATTAAGAATATTACAAAGAATCCAGCTAGGGCAGTGTTACTATATAAATTTTTGACTATGTATATTGTGTGTATAATCTTTTTTTTTTTTTTTTTCAAATAAGTTTTGTGAGGGTGAATGCCCTTCATTTCATTGAATTGTACCGCGATTAGGTCCAGGCAAGGATGCACATGTAAATTAACGAGAAAAGGTTATTGAACTAAAATTTTGTTTCATTACAGAGATATTTTTGTTTGTAATTAATAAGCAAGATCCCTGTATTTTGATTTAGTAATTGTATAGCGATGTAACAATAGAAATTGTTTTTACACTTACATTATATTTTGATAATTTACAATTGTTATTTTCTATAAATATTTAAAATTCGATAATTAAAATCATGTTATATACCTTACGTCAATAGATAGTACCTATTAGTAAAATTTAAAAACGTTTTTCTATTAATTCTTAAAGAATTTTACATATTCAAAAGAGGGTAATATTATAATGTGTCATATTAATTAAATATATTTTTAGTACAGCCTAACTCTTAAGTTAATTTATTATTTACCGGTATCCCTTCTACAACACGGTTTTACTCTACTACGAAATAAAAATTGCGGAAATTCTCGTATAACACGGTAAACTATAGAACGGTTTCACTCTTACAGGATAAAAAAATTGCGAAAATATATCTACTTGGTCTTAGACTCCTACAACACGGATTTGTAGAACACGCAATTATGTTGGAACCTATCTATCTACACCTATCGTGTTATAGGAGGGATATCGGGATTTTTTTTTTCTTGTGTGGTCCCTCGTCACTTAATAGTAATAGTCCTCACTCTGTCCGATTTAGTGCAGCGTCCCACCACCAATTTTGGATGTTGATTATTTGACCATCGCTACACCATCGATCTATCTTGCCCTCGTTAATGTTTAAAAGTATGTTCCAGCAAAAGTAGGTAATAAAGGAAATTTAAAAAAAAATCCATTTTTCAACTTTTGGAGTTGTTTTGCAGGGATAATATGCAGTGTCCCATAACAAATGGATAAAATCCATAATTTAAGAAAAACAAATTTTTATTACATATCAAATTAGTGAAGATCACCATTATTTTCCTCTAATATATGTAGGTACATTATATTTGAAATAGAACTTTTTTTTATGTACCTAAATAAATTCCTTAAATGCCTATTATTTAAAAAAAATCGGCTTTTTGACTTAGATGCTCCCGCATTAATATTTACCATTTTTTTTTTTTTGTTTTTTTGTAATTTCACATAACAATAAAAACGTTTAAATATCGGTATCTACATTACACCCAAATACAAAAAAATAGAATTTTTATTTTTTGTTGCAATGATGTCGCTTAACTTACACTTTTACAACATTTGGTACGTTTTTTTTATTTCGAATAAATGGTGGAGTAATAAAAGTTTATTTTTTGTTATTTTTTTTTTTTAATAATATTCAAGGATACAATATCGTCAAAAAAACATATTTTTTTTCGCGATCGGTAATTTATGTGTGTACATAAAATATTCTGTTTTTTTAATTTTTCTTATTGTAGATAGAATAAAATTTCAACAGTAAAAATATGTGTCCAAATTTGCTTAGTCTCTTTTGTTCATCATCATCAATGACACTAGGCGGGCTTTGGCCTAACTCGTAAAGAGCATTATTCACAGCGGTTATTTTTTTTACAATGTGATCAACCCTTATCGGGGCTAGGGAATATTCCAGTTGAAAACACTTCAATTGCCAAATTCCACAAATTCTCATACATCAAAATGTTTGTTTTCTAACATTTGAAGTGTTTCCTTCGTTGAATCGACAACTGGCAGTTATTCCTTAAAATGATACCCCGGATCTACATTTTTAAGTGGAATTCGACCCACTTGGCCCAAGGTTCAAACTACGTACGAGAGATAAATACTAAATATTTTACTTCCAGACAGGGATCGAAACCGGGACCTCCAGTTCCAATGACATTACCTCTACCACTGAGCTGTTTGGTAGGATCTTTTTGTTGCTGTACATACAAACTCAAAAACACGTTGAGTTCAAATTTGTTTCTTTTTCAAGCATATAATTTTCATAAATGATCATTTTAAACTCTCAATAGATGAGCTTGATCAATCGTAATTTTTTGTGAAATTTTAAGTCGAAATTTCCTTCAATTTTATTACTTGTGTATATACAAGTCAGGATGCCTCAATATTTAGACCTCGTAAAGAATGTAATAATGATCATTTTCTACCATCAATGACCTTGATCAATCGTATTTCTGGCGAAATTTTAAGTTCAATTTTAATACATAAATTTATACAAGTCACAATACCTCAATATTTAGACCTAGTAAGGAATATTATATTAAGTTGCATACCGTATGTTTATGTGTAGTGTGGGAGGGGGGAGGTGGGTTGATGTAGAGTTTTAAAAAACATTTTTATTTTAATTGGCTTTGTAATTATTTCTTCAATATTGAAAGTCCCAAAGGGTAGATATATAAAACTATGATTTAAAAACATTTACTTACATACGGCTACCATATGAAATTGACAAAACAATTAAAAAAATTATTTCTTACGTATGTATATGTACTGTACGTTTAACTACATGTACAGTACATATTATAATGTATAAAGATTAGTACAATTAAATTATTAAATTTTTTAAGTAGTTTTGTATCTAAACAAAACATATATCAATAACAAACATATAAAAACGATTGAATAAATTTACTTTCTTCTGGCTTTCTCTTGATGCCATGCACTTGAAAAATAAAAGTGAAAGAACCTTGCATTTAGTTAGATGATATATAATAGAAAGTGCTTTCTTCTTGTTGACTACACCAAAAATGTAGGACGAAATCGAGAGTGGAATATAAAAAAGTGGAACAAATTAAAATAGAAAAAAAAGGTTTGGATTTGCCTAATCGTCATTATTGATATATTCACATTTTTGTAATTAATTTTCAAACACCTTCTCACCTAGTGAATTAAAAATTAATTAAATTCATTTTGTACATAAAATTATATATTAAAAACGATCGTATTTTTACATAGCTAAGTAATATAAATTAAGAGCAATTGCGATTACAATATTAACAACATTTATTTACAATAAATGCAGTGTTTAACTCAAATTGTAATAATTCAACTTTTTATATCAATTTTCTTATATACTACAGCCAAGTTGAATCAAGGTCTGATAAATCAAAATTTATGTGTTAATACATACACAATTTTAAATATTAGTGGCCATGGTCAAGGGCTCTTTCATTCAAGATCTTTAAGAATGTGTAGGCAAGATTGTGCTAAGGTTTTTTTTTGTTTTTTTGTTCTTTTATTCTTAAAGAGGATGAAAAATTCTACATTGTGGTGCATCAGTTCCATTAGTACCTACATACGTACCTATGCTAACATTATTGTGCTACGATATTCAAAGGGTCCTAAATTTTCTTACTTCGATACTTCTTTTTTAAATAGCATCTTGAGTGTCGACTTAATAAAAATAGATATTATTATAAATAAAAGGACCGTGATCCCTAAATAAGGTATGGGAGAAAGAAAGAATGAGAAAAAAAAATAGAAAAAAAAGGTGAGAATAAAAGCGAAACTAACAAATTAAAAAACTAAGAAAAATCTAAATGTTAAAAATTAAAAGATTGAGATTCATAATTTGACAAAAAGAGATAAAAATTAAAAAATTAAAAAAATGGATACACGCGTCTCTCGATTTGCACGGCACTTGATTTACACGGTTTGTAAATTTAAAATTAATTAATTATTTTAAATTAAACGCACTCAACAAAATCAACATGAACTTGAACATATTGCTGCTAATTATAAATAAATTAACTTCTTCAATATTTAAAGTGGAAAAGTAAAATTAAAAAAAGAATTTACGACTTACCTCAAAAAAAATTATATTTTAATTATAGATCGATCATATTAATTTAGATATTTAGAATATATGAATTTTTTAAGAAATTTTATTAGAAATTTAGAAAAAATAGGAAAAATCTGAACAAAAAATTTTGTTTTCTTTAATTTCATAAATTTGATCTTAATATTAATAATCTTAACGTTTAATAATCTTAACGTTCAATCAATTTGTGAAGATCTCAAGTCATTTGTATAGAATTTATGAAAATAGCGTCGTTTTTTTAACACACTCTACTGTACTATTAAAACTGATCGATGGATACAGAATTCATTCAATAAAACAAATTCGAAATCGAAAATCTCTACATTTCTGTCATCAATAGATATTAAAATTTATTGATCTCCCAGTTGCAACAAATATCAAATTTTATTCGTCTATGTCTTCATAAAAATATATTTTTTATTTTCTGCAATCAATTCAATAATAAACTGCAAAAAATATTAATTCTATAGCAATGAATTACAGATGTTTATAGCATCTATGAAAACAACAAATAATCTAAACATCCCCTACATTTACTTGATCATAAAAATTGCGATACAAACTACAACAATCTTAAGAACGAGATTTCATTTCATTTTACATAGACAGATGTCGTAAAATTAGCAACCCTTTCTTATTATTCGACGGCAATATCAACTTTCAATTTCTTTATCATTTCGTAAGTATCTTACGTTTTGCGTGTGGCTGATGCTTGTTTGGCACGTTGCCGGAAGGGTTAAAAGGTAGCATAAAAAATATAAATTTTGTTTTTTTTTAATAGTTTTACAGCCAGTAATAAACGAATCTTTTTTTTCTTTTTTTTTTTGTAACTATAAAATAGTAAATTTCTGTTTTTATTTAAGATCATAAAACGAAAGTGAAATGTCATTTATATGTACCTCTACATATATGTACGTTTGTTTGATTCCGAAATTTAATATTATGTACCTAACTACAAATCTTAATTTTAAAGAAAAAAAATTGGTTACGATTTTATGATTGTGTGAATTCTGTGGAATAATTTATTTCGGGTTCAAAAATGTTTTTTTTTCATTTGGCATACTTTCTGACAAGCCATTAACTTAATTTTTTTATTTTAAAAAAAAAATCTGTAGTGAGAAGTTTCGACAAAAAAAAAACAAAAAACTTTAAAATTACAATGCAATGAATTATCTCATTATCCAACGATTTCCGTGGTTTTACATTTAACATTTTTACAAATATACAATTGTTAGGTATACCTACGGTTTTATAATATTTACATTAATTTTCTACTCACAAAATACTACACTCAACAAAAACGACAACAACAACAACAACAACAACAGCAAAAACGAAAAATTGTTAACATTCAATTGTTGTTATATTTTTATAAGCATCAGCAAAAAAACAAAAATTCCAGCACAAAATTGTGTGTGTTCAATAATGATCTGTCTTTCCCAAATAAAAGATCAATTCGGCTTCTGCTTGCCTTTTTCAGCACGCGACAGATTCACAACTAAAATATTATTTATTTGGTAAGACAAGTTCTATCTAAATACATATTCTAAATTAGGTATAGAGCCAACCATTTAAAGTAAATATAAATAATACATGCATATAAGTATACAGATATATATACATATATATGTATATATATTTATATGTAAGGATTTAACAATACAATTGAATTTGAGACTCAATGTTTCTTCAAAATAATAATGATTATTACTACTGATGGAAAGGAAATTCATGAGCAAGCCGGTACGTACCTACCAATATGAAATTTAATGAACGTGAAGAAAATCCATAAATTAAATAAAAAACTTCAAATTTGGAAAATTATGTCAGAATTTCAAACAGGACATTGGTGGAAATATAATTTTCAAATGAAAAATATTCTTTGTTGATTTTGGCGGTGTAGAAAGTGTGTCACAATTGATATTGTTAAATAAAATTAAAAAAAAAAAAAAATTGTTGTCTTTTTTTAGTACTATAGGGGAGGTTAAGTCCTATTTTGATAAAGTTGTGCAGCGACAGCAGACCAGTATTTTATTGGGCATAACGTATGTGCATACTTCGCCGCCATTTATGATTTACAAAAATTTCAAAAAAATCTCCGTTTATGTAATTTCTGAGTGGGGATAAAATTAGTCCTTAAAACAAAATAAAAAAATTGTTTTTAAAATCATAAAAACAAAAAATAGAACGCCCGCCCAATTTTACTAGACCACACAAACCAAACAGGAATAATGGGAATTAAGAATTAGGGGAATTCGACATTTTACGAATTCTGCAAAACTCCAAACGTGTGAATGGGGGCAACAGGATAATGGAAATTAAGTTTTATGGGTAATCGCACATTTGAATTTCGACATTAGCGATTGCAAGCTTCACTTAAAATACATAGGTTTTTTTCAGGAGAAGTTCCGGTAAAAGAAATTCAATAAACAACCCTTATATAAAGATTACTAAAGCAATAATTACTATGTACTATCTGTGGATTTAAAACTATCATAAAGATGAAATTTAGATTGTTGGGTTGAAACTTGTCCGTCACACCATGTGACTTATTGACAAAAGCGTCTATCTATTGTGAATAATATTGTGTTGTGTTCATTTTGTAAAATATAGCAAATAACATCAAATATGTACCTACATCCTACAACTATAAACATAATTCATAGTAGGAAATTGAAACGGTCTCATTATTATAAAGCCATAAACCGTAATCCAGTTTTCCCCAAAAAATTCCTAACTAATTTAGAACAAAAATATAAAGCCAATATCCCTTAACCTTTAATTAGGTATATTATCTACATATTCATTAACATTAATATCTACTTCTTTTTGAATATATATGTAGGTTCTTAATTAATTTTTTTTTTATTTAATTATAATTTCCATTGGCATCCGCCCTTAAAAAAATATTATTTATTGTAAAAGGCGCATATTGACTATACGACTATACCAAATAGTAACCTATGAATTGTAAGCCCATAACTAATACCTCAATTCTGAAATGTGATCGAATAAAATTGGTTTTCTTAAAAATATAGACGAAAATTTTTTTAAAAGAATTGTACTTATTTTTGGAAAAATTTCAAAAAACATTTTTTTGATTTTTTTATATTTTATTCTATGTTTTATTCCAATCTGATCCAATTTGATCGCATCAAAGTCGAATTTTTAACTGTAAACATATTTTTAATACTGAAGATTACTGTTTATTAGATTAACATTACTGTCTTTATCACCCAGAAATAAGAAAAGGATATTTTGTTTTAATTTTCAAAATCGATAAAATAAAAATATTTAAAATTTAATACTACTACTAAGCCCAAATTGTAAATATTTTGTATCTTTATTATCCACTTTTAATAATTGTTTATAAAAAAGTCACTTTTAAAAATTAAAAAAATTTGACTTTGCTTAAACCAGCCCCCTTCCCCCCAGACATTATATTGTCGACATGGAGGTTAGAGTACTGAATTGTAATAAAAAGAAAAATGGAGAAAAATTTATTTTATTTTAATAATTTTAAGAATCACTCTTTAAGTATAAATAATTATTTGCCAATTATGGATTACGTCGGTTTTATTAAAATAAAAGATTTTTTTTTTTGAAGTCATTATACAAACCTAAATATAAAATAACTTAACTATCAAAATAGTTTTCCTTATATGGGCTAAAGCAGTCATGTACCATTTCAGCAATTTTACGCACATACCATTGGTGGTTATTTTTTCTAACGATGATGACCATATATACAAAAGATTACCAGACAAGACAGTTCAAATGATATAAAGCCGCATCGACCGATGGGTAGCCTTAAATAAGCGGACAAAAATAAAGATGGACGGATTAAAGTTTTGTTATTGTTATTTGTTTTTCGTGTGTATGCCAATATACCGATAAAAATATATGTAACCATACATATTGGCAAAAGATCAATTCTTGCCCTAAAACCATACAAAACATTAAGATTGATCGATATCATGACATTGCATACCTCTATAGATATAAACCATATAAAATGCTCACCGGTATATATGTACCTTTACGGACTTATATGATCTTTTGTATGCATTCCGTGCGACGCCAACAACAAAAGAACCGAAATATTTTAAGTAAAGGATTTGGTGACTATCTATGGTACAGTTCGATTAGCATAATAAATGTTGGCATAAAACTAAAGTCTCTTTAAGATTCCCTCAAAACAAAAACAAAAAATTAAATAAAAAACAAAAAAGGATAAAGCAGAACAAAACTAAATAATTGCCATACTATTATACATTTTACAAAGTGTTGTCATCAATTATAGACCCACATACCTACCTTCTATTAATATTATGTTTATTGATCCATCCCTATATCCTATTGGGCGCAGTATCAATAAAAATAATTTGCAATTCATGGCGTTCCTTCCAATTGTATATAGACAATTAAGTTTTTCCGCTAAAACCATCAGCCACCTGCGTCACGTTTTTGTCTCTCCGTATAATTTGAATTGCATTGGGTCGGGATAAAAACTTTTTAATTTTTTTTTTCTCCATACAAATATCTATCTGTTCGGGACGGACATTCCAAATGGTCACGCTACTCTAAATATGCGCAACTTTTTGGATTTATATATAATAATTATTGAATTGGCATCAAAATGGCAACAATTTCGAAATTTTTAAAATATTGATCAATTTCGTTATTTTTTTATTTTTTTTTTATTAATGGCAGACAAACAATATTTTGAAATAAAAAATCTCATTCATATAATTATAGAGATATTTATGCGCGATCACAGATCAATCCAACAATTTATGAATTATCATAAATATAAAAATTAATAGTTTTCATTGGAACTTTAAATTAGTTAATCACCGAATTGTTACTTTGATAGAAAAATTTCAAAAGTGGTCTATTTTCTTCCTATAATTTGAATAAATACGAAAAAAATTTGATATAAATATGTTTGGGAAATTTTTTTTCTGCCTGCCATAAAAAAGTGTATAGAACTTACAACAATAGATTAAGCAAATACCTACATACTATTTACTCATTCTCTCTCTCTCCTTTTCCATTTTTCTTTATTTTTTCCACACAAAAAAAGAATGAGGAAGATGGTGAACTTTCATTATGCAGCACAAAAAACTTCATTTAATTCTTATTAAGACACAATGCGAAAAAAAAATTTTATTTAAAAAAAGACTGCTAACTAAAAGCTACACACTAAACTACCCTTCCCCTGCAATGCTTTTCCCATGCCCTTCCCCTGCCCTTTCCACTACCCTTTTCCTACCTTTTCATACAATTTTTCCATCATTTCCTCAACGTTGCCCACTCTTCCTCCACCCTTTTTGTATATCTCATTGTACCGAAACGTTGTTTTTTAGTGTGAGAAAAAACCGAAAAACTAAACAATAAAAAGCACGTGTTTTTCAATATTTTTATAAGAGCGGGTCGAAGAAGTGGACCGATTTTGCCCATTAGCAATACCACAAAAAACGACAGCGCCAAATTTCAAATCGCTAGCTCAATGCGTTCTAAAGTTAGCGTGCGCGCGAGCGATACTAACTATCAAAAATTTTATTGCCGTTTTACGATCCAAAACATGGACACTGGACATTACACAAAAATTTTGAAAAAAAAGTGAAAACAAAGCTTTCACTTATTTTTTTTATTGTGGAAAAGTAGAAGATCTAAAGGATATTCTGTGGTCACAATTTTTCTGTCTAGGTCTATTCTTACTACAGAGATGTCCAAAGCATGGTTACATTTCCAAAAAGGTTCTATTTGATTATAGAACACAAACTTGTTTAAATATTATTATGACATTTGCAAATAAAAAAAAAAATTCAGATTTAGCATTCTTTTACTTAAAAATGTTTTTTTTAAAGAAAGTCAAAAGAATGCGACATCCAATAAAATTTAGTATTGGCAATTTTTTTACAATCTTTATTTTTATGACATTGAACCATTTTTAAGTACCTCTAGATCCTTAAGGTCCTGGGTAATTTAAAATATTCTAGAGCAATTATTATTTCTAAGAAAAATATTTGAATTGTAAAAATAATGTTTTTTTACCAATTATTGCACTCAATAAAAAAAAATTACCTAACAAAATATTCTTATTTTACCCATATTATTAAATTAAAAAAAAAAAAATTTTGGAATTTAGGTTTATTGCATTTATATGCCAATTTTTTGAAACAATATTTTAGGATTTACCTACTAAAAGTATTGCATTGCAACAAAAATAAATTTGGTTTCGATAACATTTTTCAATCATTTTTAATCAATGTCCTACAACCCTACACCATTACAAAACTCTTTTAAAGCTTTTAAATGTTTTACATCAAAATTCTAAATCAATTTCCTTTTTCCTTGTTGATTGAATGTACAATGTATACATAACATATCAGGATATATAAAATGCACTCATTTTGTTCATTCCAGTACCATTTTGAAACAGACTTCGTACCTTATGTTGTCAAAAAAAAAAAAAAAAAAAAAAGTAAAAATCATTTCTCTTTCACAAAAATTCAACATACGAGAAAGCAATAAGGAAACCGTAAAACATCCATTCAAGGCCAACACCGTTCGTATAGTGCGATGATGTATAAGGATAACAAATTCTCCGCTTGTATTTTAATAATAGATTTTTAATTGGGGTTGGGGTTTTGTTTGGCATAGTACCGTTAGAGTTTTTTTCTTCTCTTCCTTTATTAATAATGCATTGTTGTTTTCTTTTTTTTTCTCTATAGTTTTTATTGATCATCAAGGATTGGTTTATTTTTTTTTTTTTCAAAGGAAACAAAACATGTTTGGTTTTCTGCGCATCATTTAGATCAGTATTTTATAGGGGCATATTTTTATAGTGTTGCATTAAATTGTATAAGAGAACAAAAAGTCATCGTGTTTTTTTTTTGGGTTAATCTGGCGGAAATCAATTCTTTTTGCGATCATTTTTAGAGCAAATATTTTTTTACTTTATTTAAGTACCTGTTTCATAAAAAAATATCACTTATAAAATACAAATATCCTAAAATTGAAGTAAGTTTTTTTTTGTTATATTTTTAAATTTAAAATAAACAGAAAAACTTCAAAAAAAAAACGTAATGTAAATTATTTTTTTGTAATTTTAATGGTTTTGATAATTTAAACAAACAGAAAAAGGGACTTTCACTAAACATTACTCCCAGAACACTATTAAAACGGATGATAAATCATTACTTCTAATTAATGTTAAGGATAAGGTGAAATCTAAATCGGTGTAAAGTTCGTCATATACCTGGATAAAATAAAAATTACAAACATCATAATGTACTTTTTGACTTTTTTCTGAATCAAACAATTAAAAAATTATTCACTATGGTCAAAATAAATAATATTCAAACAATAGAGGTAATCTGTATAATATAATAGTACTTAGACAAATATTGTTTAGATAGTACCTATGTTGCAAATATATAAAAAGTGTGATAAAAATGGCTTTAATTATGGATTGCCCATGTATGTATGTATATATAAAATACCTTTACCCCTGCTAATACAATATAAACGAAAAAAATAGGACGATACGGTATTTTCAAAATTGAAATATGTATTGTAATAATAAAATACATTACACTAAGTTCATTACAGTGATATAATAAATATATCGATTGTGATATTAATTTCATTAATTTATTGTTTGCCATTCTGGATATAACTGCTTTCAACCAAATCTCATCTTTTGTTGTTCGACCTTAGAAGAATAAATGCGCTTGTACAGTGTACACTGTACAGTACACTGAAGCACTTGTTTATACTTCCGGTATTATTTCATTATTTTAAGTAAATTTATTTGTAAGTCATGAGGTACGATTAAAAATAAATCACTTAGTTTTGATTGACAACATTCGATGTTATTAGATAGTTTAAAATTTTAAGAGAATTTTTATTAATTTTTGCATTAATATGAATGAACGTCACACATAGGTACAAACACATACACACACACACATACATTTAATTTATATTTATTTAACGAAAAAAACAAAAATCTTATAATGAAATTTGCATCAAATATTGTCGGAAATATTTGTTATAAACATTTATCTCCATGAAAGGATTAACCGATAAATTATAATTGGTACAAGCAACACTATAATAATTTATGTGTACTAGTTTACCTTCAAGATAATATAATCGTTATGCGATTTTTAATTTTTTTTTTTCTTTTTTTTTTTAATAGATACCTACAGACAAAAATATATCAATAGTTAATATTTTAAATTTGGTTGCACATTATAATGTATACATAATTAAAATGTATAAAAAAAATAACTGTGTACAAATATGTACATAATAAGTATTATATGCATATGCATATGCATAAGTAGCTATATCCAAATTAATCAATATTTATTAGTTATTGCAAAGCCATTAGAAAAATTAAAGAAATAAAATATAGCAAAGTTGTTAAGATTGATATAATTGGATTCTACTAATAATTTATAAGGATGGTGGAAATTATTATTGATATTTTGATATTTTAAAAAACCAAAATTCTCACTTTAAATAAGAAAATTCTTGTTTGGGGAAGATTCTCAAAAAAAAAAAAATTCTCGAAAATTTTACAACACTAATCCAAACAGAATGGTTGTTTTTAACCGCCCTATAATGTTGTAAGGAACTGCCGAAGACGGCTAAACGTTTGCTCGGCGACACCAATTCACCAATTGCACTAAAGTTATTTTATCTTCTGAATTGATAACCTTGAGAATCAAAATTTACCAAACATTTATTAAATAAATTTAGATTTAATCAAAAAAAAAAAAAACTACGGATTTAAAAAAAAAAGGTAAAAGATTGAGTATATGTGCATGTATGTGTAAATGTGTATGTATATAAAAATAAAATTTGTATTTCCATTTTTTATTTAATATATTTTCATAACAACACATCTATTTATGTGACAGCATTAATTATACTTAAATATATACAAAATAATTAGTCATTTTACCCAACTATAATATTTGGTCCTTGAATTCCAAATGTATGATTTTTTTAAATTATATCGAAAAATGTATTTATCTTAACCATTCTCTCACACAAACCAATAAAAAAAAAATTAATTAGAAAAAATAAAGAAAATTTACAATAATTACAATAACGATAATCTCATAAAAAAAAATTACAAATCAACATACAAAACGAAAAATACGGTTGCAACTCGGATACAAATCGTATCATGTAAGTTGAATCTTAAAATATTTCATACATGCTACTTCAGCACGTGCGATTAACTGTAGCGTTACCGAAGAAATATTTTAAATTTTACATAAATATGTAGGCAATAAAAATGTACATACAATCTATTTATAAGTAAATTACATGCATTCCAATTATTAATTAATTTTAACAAATTATGAATCATTTTCAAATGTGCAATCTATTAATATATATATTTAACAAAAAAAAAAATTATATTGACGCATCTCGACATTTAACATTGTTATTGTTGAAACAACTTCTAAGATGTCTAAATGCATATTTCTAAATAATATAATCTAACAAAAAAATAGTTATTTAAAGGTTACCAGTTGACATTAAATCCATTTGAATTGACTGCGATTTCTGGAATTGGCTTTGCTTTATATAAATCAGAAGTGTTTTAAATGTATTTCTATCTATATGCACTTGGATGAGATAATTTTTATATACATTTCCGGATATTCTTCTTTGTAACATAAATATTTTTCTATTAACACGATTGGTATAGAGATAATGTTAAATTTGTTTTTATTATCTAACAAAAAAAAACGTTCCAAGAAGAATTTAACGCCTACAACTTCACAACGCATATGGAACGGTTTAGTGATGAACCCGGTTTTCGACTAACCGCATTTTGATAATAAATTTATTATATTTCAAAAACCATAAGACGTTCATCTTAAGAATATTTTCGAACAATAATTTCAATTAAAAATACCAACCAATGAATGACCAATGAATTGATCCCGATGTGTCTATTCAAAAATAATTATCATAATCTAAGACGATTTTAAACTTTTATGGTAATCAGCATGTCATATTAATTTTACACAAATGAAATTTTTTTCGCATAGGTAAAATATGACGAGACATATAAGAGCGCAACTATATTAAACAATGACAAAATTACATCTTTATTCGGCCCAAATGTTGAAGAAAAAAAAATGAAGCTTATCGCCGAGAAAATGATAAAAAATGATAAGGAGTCAGATATTTAGGTCCAAATAATCATTTTATTTACACGAAATTATATATACAGTAAGTCACAGTGAAAATCAACCAAGGTATGGAATTTAGTAAAGCACATTTTAACGAGAATTATGATTGCTGGAAACGGGTGATTTTCACCTATGAATCAAGAAGAAGATCTTAAATTTTGATCATGATCATGATCATTGGACTGTTGCACGACTTCCATTAATTATTCCAGCATTTCTTCGTGGAGTTTTTCCTCGTTTGCAATGAAGAATTGCCAAATTCCATTCTTCAATGGTAGTTTGTTTTTATGCGCACTCATCTTGTCATTTCATCAAAGATAATTGTTTGTAGCGCTTAACATTAAGAATATCTGCATAGAAGAAGAAATTGCAAAAAAATCCTACTAAAACATGTATTTTCTGGCATTGCATGATTTTCTTCTATTATTTTATTATTAAAGACTATTGAAAAATAAATAATATTAATAAAAAACAGTGTTTGTCAAAGAAAATTCATGACATATTTGGTTTTATTACCATAAAATACCTTGGATGATTTTCACTGTAACTAGACATGGCACTGAATTCTCAATTATGACAATTTCAATGGTTTTTCTGACAATTTTCGTACCCATCTCATAATAACCTTCACCTTATCTATAATAAATAAAATCAATTCTTTGCCACAACTTGTAACATAATGTTCAATTGATTCCATGATAAGAACAGCAACGTACATAAAATTAATTATACCTAAATTGTTTGGTATAGTTCGATTAATGCTATCCGATATTGTAACAAAATATATGGAAGACATTTTGAGGAAAAAAAGGTCTGATTTATAATTTCGAGGAAAAACAACAGCTCAAACTCAAATGCTGCTTAACTAACTACCCTCCAATACGATAACGCCCAAAAGACTAAACCAAAAAATGACCTTGCAATTATTACAACACCAAACAAATATTATTCATTCTTTATACATAAATTATGGGACCCATACAATTTTTATGTTTTCACAATGATAAATTGTTTATTACCGTTGTTCGATAATCTCTGGTAAAAATATTTATGACAAAAAAAAAATCCAAACCTAAAACATTACCACCATCCACAAAACAAATGTCTCCTTGGCCTACAACAGAGATAGAAACTCTCCTAATAGCGGTTTTCTATTTGTCAAAATACTCTGTGACGACAGTTTACCGTTAGATGCAATAAAAAAATGTTTACCTAACAAAAGTGAAATTTGATGCAGCAGTTGCTCTTGTTCTTGGTTACGTAGAAAAATTCCCCAGGACTACAAATTATTGTATTGTACAGACATAGGATATTCGAAATGAGTTTTAATTCTTAGAAACAGATTTTTACAGCTATGCTTTGACAATTTTTTCAAATGTTTTTTTTTTAATAAACAGTTTTATTGAAAATAATCACTTCCTAATTAATTAGTTTTTCATTCGCTGAAGTTAAAGTAGATTTCAATATTTTATTGCTCCAATTTGGTCAAAACTAGGTGTACGGATTTATTTCGATGTTCTATCAAAACGGTTTTTTTAATCTCTTTTTAATTAATTAATTCTTTGGCCAAAAGTGCTTTTAAGCCAAAAATAAGTTTTCAATAGAATCGACTTCTACATCGTCCAATCTTTTATTTTGCCCTTACCGGATGTCAAAATTTGCTGCAGTTCAGCAGATTTCAAAATTGTATTTCTTAGATTTGGCTGAAACTTGGTGTACGAGTATGTCTCTATTAAAATGGTTTTTTGGAAAAAAATTTTTACCAAATTATGGGTATTTTTTTGGTTCTTAAAATATCTTTTAGACCACTAAGGCGATTTTAGTGAGCTGAATTTTATTTGTTAGCTTAATAGAAATACAAATTTTAAAAAAAATTTAAATTTTTCGAAATGAGAGATTTACTTTTAAGACAAGTGGAGGAACATTTATGGAGTACATATGTGAATTAACGATTGTTGGAATAGATACGAAATCTTATTCGGCACTTAATCCAATAAAATCTATATACGTATTAGATTTAGATTGGTCCATATAGACCCAAAGCATATATACGTATAAAAAATCTGATCGAAATTTACAAAAATCAGTGAAATATTCGAACTCAGCTGATGGGCTTCACCAGTTGTTATGGTCCGAATAAAAAAATGACACATCGATCCATAGATATTATTCTGTTTTCCTTTGATTGAAGATATTCTAGCAAATTTTATCCAATTTGTACGATCGTTTAGGTGATCGATGATCGGTTATCAATGATCGGTGATCGATGATCTATGATGAGGGAAGAAACACACCAGAATGCTCGATGACAATATCAGTTTATAATGAGCATAATGCCCAAAAGTTTATAACTTACAAGATATAATTATTATTAGAGGAGAAAAGAATGATCAAATATTTTTTTTATAAAGAGAATTAGAAGAAATTTCCAATTAAATAAATTTACAAAAAACTTAAGTCACACACTTAGAAAAATGTAAGAGTCAAACTAAACTGAAATCGACTCTGATGAACTAATTTTTGAAGTGTCAATGATTAATTTGGTAATAAATCCGTCCAATTTAATAATTCGTTGATGTCTGGAATTTCTAAAAAAACATTCCACCAGTTTTCTCGAACTAGAATAGCTAAAAAAAATAAGAAAAAAAACAAAAAAACAAAACAAAACAAAAAAAGCAAATATACACCCAAATATAAAACGGGTTACATTTTGTTATTAACTATATTCCATCATCAGATTAATTTTTTTTAAAAACTGGAACTATAACTTAAAGTAGCAAACTTTAACTATGTGTTCTTGGGTTAAATTTTTAGTCTTCTCTCTTAACTCTTTCATTAGATATACATAAATTAATAATAATATTTATCGCGCAGTACAATAGATATCTATATTGTATGTATGTATATGATATATGTATAGATATATGTACGTTATAATATCAAATTCGTTTTTTATACTTCTTGCAATAGAACTTGTTCTTAAAACTAGTTTTTTATTTACGTAAATATTTTTTTGGGAAATGTATGCTCATGATGATATTTTATATAAAAAGGTCAGAAATGCAGTGACCTCGCGAAATATGTACAACACAAAAACAAACATTGTATAAAAATGAACCCATATTTTTCAAAATGTCAATATTATGGACTTAGTGTCTTTATTTTTTTTTTTTTTTTGTGTTTGAACATGAAGGACGCCCACTTTTCGCAAGTCGCAAAAAAAGCTTTTCTAAGCTGAAAGCGAAACTTAAAATCTCTACATAATGTATATCGTTGGTATATGTGTGGATGGTTTTTTTTTCTTACAGAATTGTTTCGGTGTAGTTTTAGTTTGTTTATACAAATTTTTTGAATTTATATTTATTTATTGAAGATTGTCGTATAGGTAATTGGCAAATTTGTAAGTTGATTGCGCATGACTTAAGCCAGTACAAATAAGAAAAATAAATGATTACATTTGTCGTTTGTGTTGTTTCACCTTTTTTATGTTTTCAATTTTAATGCAATTACCATATGCAAATATGTGTCATTATACAAGGATTACGGACAACTCCCCGAAAATTTGATGACGTCTGATTTATGGTAATTTTTCTCTAGATTTTTGTAGAGATTGATTTGTATGAAAAGAAGTGCAGAATTTTATTTATAGTATATTTTCAAAAGCGGAACTATGAAAAATGTTTTATTCTCATAAATTCCTAGTAGGAGTATCCCTGATCCTGATAAATTTAATGGGCATATGAAAATTTTCCTCATAAAAAATACAACAAATTAACATTTGTCGTTTGTATATGTTTTTGCAAGCCTTGTAGCTCTGAAAATAATCACCAAGGTAACCTAAGCCAGCCTTAGTACCTAGATTAATTTATAAGCTTCCCGAAAAAAAAACTTTTAAAACAATCTCTTCAGGGACGAATGTTTGATTTTGGATTTTATATTTTTTTAATTCTAAAAGGTATTGTAATGGTAAATAAGGTTAATTTTGATTGCAAAAGTAAACGTACACAAATCCGTCAATATCCCTGAAGGAATTATTATTTTTCAAAAAAAATGTGACTTATTTTTCAGAAAATCGTTAATTTTTCTTAATTAGATATATGAATTTGTTCAGGATTATTACCTCAATCGAGATTTGAGACGCATTAGTTATATACTATAGTAGAGTTATTTGTATAGGATATTGAAACTTATAGGAAAAATATTGCCTAGTGTCTGATCAAAAGGGATGTCAATTGTGACTGTTTTAGCCTTTGAACGTACATTCCTCAATTATTTAATCACCTATGTACGTTAAAATTAAAATTAAAATAGATTCCAAGGTTTCTTTACGGTAATGATTCAATATCGTTTTGATTCATATAGTGAACTGACGCCCGTAGTAGTTGTTCAAGCGAATTTTTTAATTATAATTTTTTTAATTACTTTTCAACGTAATAGGTATAAGATAAATAAAATTAAAATTATGAAACAATTAAAAAAACCATAAAAATTGTCTACCGGATCGATATCTATGTGGAATTTCTTATTCTATCTTAATAAAAATGATCAAAAAAATAAATTGGTTTTTACAATATTTTAACTTTTGATTTTGTATTTTTTTTTTTTTTGGTTTTACTAATTTTTTTTTTAACTGAAATAATACTAGGTAACTGTTCAGAATATTTTAATGTGAACCCAGTATAGTCAAACGCCATGTTTTCATAGATTGCTGACTACTGGTGATTTTGTACTGTTTTTTTTTGGTTCTATTAATTTTTTTCTCAATTAAAATCGTTCCCATATATTGGACTGTTAATGACGAATTGAAAGTTAAATAAATGTCGAAAATATTAAACCCAACTGAATATCTACAAGATTGAGTAATCTTTTTTTCTAAATTCAACAAACATTTGGTATCACTACCCTTTATCAAAAATCCGTAATGCTACTGATGCTGTACAGCTAAGTTATTATTAATCGATATTCTAATATTACACATTAATTGTAATTAATAATAATAATACAAATACACTGTTAAAGTTATTTGCCTTTTTACTTTTATCAGTTCGTTGCTAAATTTTTACCACGGTAAAAATGTATATTTGAAAAGCGGAAGTGACATTTATAATAATATCGAACTTTTCCAGGATCCCATTACCTATTAATACTAAAATAAATGTTAAATATTTTTTATCCCATCACAAAAAAAAACCAACCTATAATTTCTATAATTTTTTAAATACCAACCATATTAATTGCAACCTTTGGGTGTACAGTACATTGTACATTCTACACATATTCTACTTCTACATCATGTATAATATGTAACTAATTATTCGCCTTATATCAGATAGAACAAGTAGTGTAATATAAGTAAATATTATAAGTATATACAAATATTTCACATTGATAATATTATAATAGTAATTTTAAAATTCCTGTTAAATTAATTACTTCATTAACTACCTAAAGATTGCTGCAAATTTTTAAGTAAATTAAACATTGCAAATTATTATAAGAAGTCAGTAAGTTTGTATGGATGTATGTATGCATGTATATTGTATAGCTCTCTGCAGAGTGTAGGTATACCTAGTAAATTGTATTTCAATCGTGTGAACTCAATATAATACAATCATAATCTTTTTCCGGTAGTCCTTCTCTCGAAATTTATGTATGAAAATCACAACCACATCTTACAAAGTTCTTGCAGCTCTCACGTACCTTGGAACATTGAACCGTCAGCCATATTATTGTATTTGAAATTTCACGTTTTAGGTTTATATACGTATACCTACAATATTGTATATATATATATATATACACTGAAAGTGTAATAAATTAATGACAAAACACCGATCATACATTTTTCGTGTAGGTATGAGTATATTAGGTCTTTACTTCCAAACCAAATTTCATACGAACAAAAATTAACATGATCGCACTTTCGATGGCCAAAAGTTTTCGAACTTATAGTTGAACGTTCTTACGCACCCGCCGATAAACGATCATCAACCATAACCTAACCCAATCCAATTGAACTGTGTGGACACCATTTTTACATATACCCAAATCAGAATAATATTGGTTTAATCAAAAAAACAAAAAAACAAAAAAACAAAAAAAACAAAAATTAAGAAGGCAAACATCAAAAACACATCCACACCTCCTTCTTGGCGTATATATAAATAAATTGAAATTTTCTTTAAGTTTTTTGGCCGTCGTCCATTGAACTTTTGCTTATATGTGAAATTGGAATATTGAATTCATTTTTTATAGAATTGCTTATGTTTCAATTTATTTTTATCACGACATGAAAGCGTATGAGTTTTTAACTGAATTAATATGTACAAAATACATGATAACTCACATGCTCTTCGTTATTATACTACATAATATGTATATAATATACCTACATACATACATATACAGATATAGTGTAATATTTCAAGTAAACATGCCAGGCAGCTGGTGAATTTATTAGTTCAGCTAATTAAAAATATTTTTAAACTTCTGAATAAAATTTGTTGTACACACATACATACATGCATATGTTCTATGTTGATTTTATCTTTTAAATAATCGTAAAAACAATTGCCGCCATCCACAGCACCTAAGTACAATAACCATAACAATAAAAATGCAATCAAAAGTTTTCATTTTTTTGAGTTTTCAATTTTTGAAATTTCAAACAATTTTTCAAAAATATTCTGAAAATTTAAAATTATCTACGTGGTGCTCCGTTTGCGTAAAAGTAAGTATGTCGGAATTACAAAACCGATTTTAATAAGATTTTTTTGTTTTTGTTAGAAAGCTAAGACTTGCAATTCTGTTTTCACCAAAGATTTTGAAATTGTCACATTTAGAATCAAATTTAAAATAGAAAACTTTCAAAAAATTGATCTATATTTTCTGAGATACGCTTGCAAAAATATTAAAAAAATGTGTAATCATTAAGATGTGATGGGATTGTTGTCCTTTAATGCTAAAATCTAGTATATGTCTAAGCTGTAATGATCTAATGAGCGGGATTATCATTTTAAAAATTGCGAAGCTTTAAAAACTAATTCCAAGATACTTTTAGTTTCAAATTTAAATCAAATTGAATCAGTTGCTTAATATTGGACTTTCAAGTATTATTGATTGGGATCTGATGTGGAATTATTACTAGAAGCTGATAGACAAATATTAGGTACATTTTGTTGATTATGTGATGAGCGGAATTACTACTTTTCTACTAACATCTGAAATACTTAATAATTTGTGTCACCCTACATTCCAAATATATCTCTGTGTTCTAGTAAAACTGTTTCCGAATTAATTTAACCCTTTGGTTTGTAAAAATAGGGTTAATATTTTTTTTTTATGTGTGAAAACTAAGCGGTGAAAATTAAAAGAAAATCTTATTTGACATTATTTTCATTGAAAAAATGTGATCATAGATACCATCAAAATAAGTAAACAAATACTCTAAACTAAAGACAATCATGTGCGTAAATTTTTTAGCAGATGTAAGTTGGACAAAAATTGTCATTATACAAACGTACTTTGATTTGACAAACCTTTCTAAGGAAAATGATTAAGGATCAATCCTTCTCGAACTGACAGCGTTTTAGTTTACTTGCTTAATTTGTTTTTATTACTGTGCCAAATTTTACATCTGTCGAATCGAACCTGAATAAAATTTTAAAAAAAAGAAGAAACACTATATACATACATACATACATATACATTATACATATCTACATATATATACTAACTTTCTCGAACATACGATTACATTACGATACATTAATCCTATTTCGCTATTTTTATAATGAGCAATACTCAACGAAGATTGTCATATGACCATTTTTACGAATATGGTACTTGTCTGCCTGCCTGATGGTGTAATGAACTCATATTAAGTACACCGATCTCATTTTTTGGAATAATCCTGTCATTCCGATTTACAAAAACTATCATACATAATATTCGCACACATATACCGATGACCACTGTTATTCACTTGTCTTTAGTTAGGTATTTAGTAAAAATTATGCAATTTTCTCTTGTCGGCAACCCTATATATTATAAATACAATTAAATGTCTGTTGGCAATCCTGCTTCTATTTTGCTTTATTTAATTCACTTAGTTGCAATTAAAATTTTTCTAAAAATCTTTACTTTATTCCAGTTTTAGTTTAAGTTTATTTTTGAAAAGATCTCACCACTCTTTCTTCCTACATAAGTGCTAAAATTATACATCAACCATCTTTATAATATGTCCGTACTTCGCGTACATACTTCATATTCATACATTTCCATTTCCATACTATATGTACTTACCACAAATATTACGAATGAATTGCAATGAATGAGATCATTTGCGCTCAAAAAAAAAAAAAAAAAAAAAAACAAAAACCACTTCGCGTTTAGCATCTTCTGACTGCGTAATCAATCTCGAACTACATTATGAATACGCAATTGAAATAAATCAAAATGTGGACACATACGAATGAGAAGGAAAGCGAAGACATTTCTCATAAGCACCTCGGTGATTCGTTGAAGAAAAGAAAAAAAAAAAAAATCTAAAAAGAGATAGCTCTATCTTTCTTTTCACATTATATTATATGTATATACACTTAGTTAAGTCAAAATGTGGATCGTAGAACTTACTACTACCAGCTGGTTTCAATGATAACCATACAGCGTGTTGGGTTATTGAACTCTGTGTTTAGGTTTCAGTCATATGGTCGCGCTAGTAAATAATACATGTAAACAGACAATTTACCCATACTGGTGCGGCGCCGCGCACACAGAAAAACTAAATACACATCAACTTTTCATATATGGCATGTATGTAGTGTAGGTATGTGCAATGCATGTACGTACATATATCAAATTATTTTTAATTTTTTTTTATGTAGATAGACTAATAAAACAAAATACAAAAAAATATTTTTAAAAAAAAAATTATTTTTTATTGTAATTAAATCTAAATAATAAAGTTCTTATTTACAATATAATAAAAACATCCTAAATTAGGTACCTTATTTTTAATTAAAAAAAAAGTCAAAATTAATAGATACGTAATTATAATTTTAAAATAATGAATGATTAATTTCAAAACTCATTAATGAAATTTAAAAGTATAGCGTAAAAGGTAGTTATTAAAATGTTTTCATATTATCTTAGAATAATTTACTGCATTAAATCCGTATCCGCGATATGCATCGATCAATAAGTAATTAGCGCAAAACTGGATAAAATACAAATAGTTAAGTAGAAGAGAAAATAAAAAAATCAATTCATTAATATAGCGATAGAATATGTCATTTCAATACAATGTATATAATCGCAAATTGGTTATATAGGGGGGAAAGGGAAAAAATTCGAAATTTATAAAAATGGCTAAATTACCCTTAGAATAATTATTATGTTTAATTTAATTGTTTAAATATGTGCGATAGGTAAAGAATATTTTTTTTTATGATTTTTTTTTTTTTTTTTAAATAAACATATCCTTACTTGAAACGAAAAGAAACTATTAATTATTGATGATGCTTCCTTCTTCTACGGCAGCTCGAGGTTTCCTCTCTGCCCCGGACACAAATCCAACGCATTCTAAACATTCTTCATGTTGCGTTCCGTCATAAATTTGTTCGATCTAGTAGTGACCGGTCGGATCTAAATGGCACTTGGCAATTGTATTCAGATGGCGATACATTCCGGTGGGATCCAATTTTTTGTTTAACATCATTTTTACAGGGATTTTATTATTTGCTTTGTCAAATATCAATAGGGCTGATATGATGGTCCGGGTTGTTTACAATTAACGCAGTAGAGTAGAGAAAATTCAATAATATCCGGTCGGATCCAAAATGCATAAATCAGTCATTATTTATGTTGTTGTTGTTGTTGTTGTTGTTGATGATGATGATGATGATGATGAATAGTAGAGGACAGAAATTTGCATACAAAATCAGTACATTCCAGTTGGATCAAGGCAGCGTTCCATGATGAAATTAGTCTTATTTAGTTTTTATTTGAGAATTGATGGATTTTACTTATAGTTTAATAATGGCCAGTTGGATCTAGATAAGTCATATTCACAAAAAATTGGCAGTGTTAGGTGAATATAGTCTTCGGCTCTCCTTTTACATCAGACGTAATCAAAATTTGAAGTCGATAGAGTTATCACTTCTAAACTTAGTAATTTCCAGTTGGATCCAAAGCAAGCATTTTGAATAGATTTTTTTTTTTTTCAAACTTCCAAATTAAAATATGTTTCAAAAAAAACACAAAGCCACTATTTCCAGATGATATCAGTCAAATTCTAATAGAGACCAGTTGGATCTAGAATTTGTTCCATTTTTTCAGCAAAATCAATCAAAAATTACAATCACAAAATATTGACAAAATAGAATCTATTTATAAACGATTTGTTTTTGCAATATTTTTGTTTCAAAGTCACTGACACTTCTCCAAATATTTGGGATGTAATTTTACTTAACATAAATTACACGACGCGAAACTTGTTATATGAATAATTTTTGATTACAAATATATAAAAATATTTTAATTATTCACGCAGACGTGAATCAACCAACTATACTTTCGAAATAGATGTTGTTCACTCGAGCTATGTCGTTGTTATGAAGTGATCTTCGTTCAGTCGTAAGTTTAAATGCTCTATCTACGTATACCGAAGGGTATTTACTCACCGACTGATCAAATTATTCACTTACACACATTTAGCATTTATATCTCAAGCACCAAGTAGGTAGGTATATAGTCTCAGGCATTATTCTTCTTTACAATGCTAAATGCATATACATATCTTTCTTTCAAATATATTATACCTAACAACACCTTTTTTTTTACCTTATACAGATTTTTACCTGAAGTTAAATTTTTTGGGGGTGGTTTAAACAATTCTCGAGCATACTTTTATATACTTTTGTTATATATTGAAGAAATTAGAGCTATTTATGGCCACGCCTCAATAAGTTTTTTTTTTAAATTTTTTTTTACTTCGTAGAAAAATATAAAAAAAATTAATAAAAATTAAAAATTTTAAATGATCAAAAGTCACGCAATTGAAGCCAATCTAATATTTAAAATTTAAATATTTAATAGTTTTTGGTTTAAATTTTTCGACATCTTCAATTTGCATTCATTTCGATTATTTCGATGATTGATGGCCCAGAATAATTTTTTTTGTTTTTTTATTTGAATTTAAAAAAAAAAAATATTTTTTTATTTTAAATGACAAAAAAGTTAACTAAATGGATAAATTAGTTGAGTTGAAAATATTTAACAAATTATACAGGGTGATTTTCGAAAAGTGTGCCATAGAAGAAACATGATGTTAAAAAAGAGATCAATACAAAAAAGAAATTGATCTAACTACTATATTTTGTTGGTGAGCTAGAACTGTGCGAAAATTTTTCTGTAGCAAAGATCATTTTTCACCTGCATATGTATTACTTTTAAACAAGCCAATATGGATTCGTACTATTAATTTTGTCTTATTTTAATGAATTGAATATTTTTCGTTCAGCGATCAATTTTGGCTGTTAAAAAAATCTTACGAAATATGTTCAGACGTCCCTAGTACAACGTGGAGGTTAGGTTCCACAAAAATGCCGCAATTATACAGAGACAATCCCTACAAAAAGTGGGATTACGTTCCAAATCTAATAAAAGCGCTATATTTTTAATTATAAAAAAAAACTTAATTTTAAAATATTAAAAAAAAATTAAATAAATGAATAAGAATTTCAAATTAAACTTTTGTTTGACATTTCATTTTATTCAAGACATTTTTGTATTAATTTTTATCACTAATTCAATTATTATTGGGTAGTGTGCTTTTGGAGTTTTTTTTATTATTTATATTTTTGAATTTGCTCAATTGTCATTTTACATTATCTGTAAAATTCGAGTACATATGTACCTAGATCTTAAGGTCTTAGGCTTAGGGTCTCCTACATTTTACATTTTGTTTGATTGTTTTTTAAATAACTCAAAAGTGTTTCAATTCTATTATATTATAAATAATATCGATACAATAAAAAATGTTCAATTTAAATGACATAAACAATATTGAAGAAAAAAAAAACTTTAACAATAAAACTTAAGAAAATTGTATCTTAACTAGATAAATAAAATATGTGAAAGCATATACCTTTGTATGTATACATATATGAAAACAATAATATGAACTAGGACAAAGAGGAGTCAATTTATAATGTTTTATTCAATTTATAAATCTATCAGGTTTTCGAAAAACAATTTCACAGCAATTTCTCATATTCGCCCATAACATACCCATAATGCATATTGATTATTTTCAACAAGCTGCATTGGCAAAACGCAACTGCAAGACGGATATTTAATGTTATAAAATAAACGTAAACAATAATCAAATGCACAACATTGTATAAATGTGCCTAGGTATAATATTGATTCGTTAATATTAGAAAAAAGAAAAAAAATTGTTGATTGTGTGGACCAACTGGCGTTTTAAATACAAATTGACATAACTGCACTCTGTGGTATTGATTGCATTTATTTAAAAACTCATTTTTGGTGTGGCGGCATGTTGTGTCAGGAAAGACAAAAAAAAGCAAACAACAATTTCCACAATTCGATCGAAACGAAATGGTAAATAATTTAGTGGAATATTTATTTAATCTGTCAGTAAATGTGGTAATAACTAAAAATGTATGAAACTCTATGTACCTCTATGTACATTACATACAAAAATGTATTTAAAACAAAAAGAAAAATTTATTTTTAATTTACAAAATAAATTCAATTAATTTTAGTAACAATTATTAAAATTTAATTTCTCTGGTAATTAGCAAATTAGTGGTGATATTAATTTCTTAACGGAACCGAACAAAACACAAAAAGGATAACAAGAGAAACGAACAATTATGTCAAAAATGTCCTTAACCCTGCGTCGGATCTGCCTCGGAAACTCCCATGTTCAGGCACGTTGTGTATGAGAGACCCACTTTCGAAACATTCCCTAAGCAATTCAGGGCAAAAAACAAAAATTCCTTCATATTTGGATGTATTTAAGGAAACAATGCAAAGAAATATTTTTAAAAACGCTTTTTTTATTTTTAAACGACCCAAAACCCAATAAAGTATCAACATTTTGAAATTACAGCAAAGTAACATTTACATTTTTAATACAAAACTCGAATAAAACAATAAAATCGGTTAATGGGAGAGGGGGAAGAAGTGCAAGACAAAACGTGATTGCTGTCCCTGTCAGATCAGTCGCGTCCGACGCAGGGTTAATAAATTTCCCATTTTCCTATCTCGTCCCGTTACGTTCGATTAAGGGCTCCATACAGATTTAGGGTGAAAAAAGTTTTTTTTTCTATTCTTTTCTATTTCTATTGATTAAGAACGAGAAAAAAATTCAATTATAAAAAGATTCCATACCTACGTACTATCTACTACCGGCATACGAAAAAGAAAATCCGATGCAATTACATGCACTAACTACTAACCTACATAAATCTTTATTACTATTATTATTAAGAGCTTAAGTAGACCTCCGATAATGTAATTTGTCTCACCTATATTAAAATATAAAGAGATCAAAGGATAAAAAAAAACTGTCTATTGTCAATTATGTAAATAGGTAGAGCTACTTTTAGTATTTTTTCAACTCCTTCTTAAAGAATTATTGTCACGTGCACAACACGCGCGCAATGTATTTATAATGAAATTTAATCTATATGGAAACCAACCTCAGAGGCTTCAGGTAGATTATATTTACATGTTAGAGACACATGTTTTTAGGAGAGGATAACAACAACAAAAAAATCTTCAACCCCTTTTCTTTAGCATTAAATTAAAATTATTTATTTAACAATCAAGTGCTGGTAAAATAGAACTTTTTCATGGACATTATTATTGTAAATAAAACGAATAATATGTATGTGTGTGTTGGTACAATATCTATGTATATAACAGATTTAGTTTTGTTTTTAAATCCGTAATATAAATATTAGTTTAGAATTTCAAGGAAACATCATTTACCTTTAAGTGTTTCTCAAAGGCGACATAAGAAATATCTAAAAGTTGTCTTTATGTATAATTCCACCCGGTCTACATTCATTTTATAGTTTTAAAAGAAATAATTTTATAATTTTTAATGAAACCCGTTTAATGAGTAAAAGTAAAAATAAATCGTGCCTTACCAAAAAAAAAGGATAAAGATTGATCTGTTTTCTTGAGCCTTTATCGGAATTTTATAAGATGGCTACGAAACCCCTAAAAAATGTATTTCCAAATTAATTATTTAATGAAATTTTATAAAGGTAAATAAAATTTAAAAATGTAAAAATTACTTATAACCTTTAAAATACGGTGTGGGGTATTTTTGGTCCCCTAAAATTAGTTTTTTGTTTTTGTAATTAAGTAAATGATTTTTTGTTTTCGATCGTACGTAGATAGTCCAATTTTTTTGTATAATAATAAAGTATTTTTAATATTTTTATGTGTTACTTTATGTTTTAATATAATAGACTCCGTATTTTTAAAGTTGTTAAAAATGGTTAAGTGATTTATTAAATATTAATTTTTTAAGTTTTTAATTTATTTTTTAAGTTTTTAATTTTGCAGTTTTTTTTATTCTAAAAATGCATTTGTAGCCCTCAAGGTTTATTGATACTTTAAAAACAAAGCAAACAAGAAAACAGGTCTGGGGCTCCGGAAATCTATCATCATATGATGGTGGTTTTTAGATTACAGATTACATTTCTAGCCTACATTACCCTAAAAAATGCATTGATTTCGAAAATGATTCATAATATGAAACAATATATATGTAGCTAAGGATATTATTGAGAGGAGGACGTTTTGTGATTGTATAGGAAATAAAATCAGCATACATAAAAACTTGATTTTAACAACATTAATTGGTATCAATTTCGAAAATGTTAGTTTTTGCCGCATTTTTTTTTTCTTCCACTTATTTTAATCTTTTTTTGTAAATGACACAAAAAACAATTTTTAGAGATAACATTTTATTTATGAAAAATTGTCATCAATCTTAATTGACGTGACGTGTGTATGTGTACACACACGCTTCCGTAACTATACACTTAAAGGGTAAAACGATAAACTAAAGGTCATTGAGATAAGCTTTTTAGGCAATTTTTATAAATCTTAACAATTTCATTAATAAAAACATAACAGAAAATCAACAGGTAGGTAAAAATTATTATCATGTCTTCTTCATATCGAAAATCCATTTCGTTTAAAATTGTCTAGCGACAAAACAATTAAATAAAGTTTTAAATATCAATCATAATTAGTAAAAGTACGACATTCCTAATTAACATTTTAAAACATTTTAACCCCAAGTTCTAATCATAAGATATTTATGTAATGTAGGTGCCTACCTGTTTACTGATAATATGACGATAATCGAAACTGTATTCATTCAGCAGTTTTGGTATTTATTGTCATTTCAAAAAGTTGTTATAAATCAATTAGAGTATGTAAGATTTGAACGAAAGGCTAGTTTCAGGTACCTATATCTACATTCTACATAGTATAGAGGTATATTTGTATATAATATAATTGTACATAGCTAATGTAATAATAAATTAGATTTTATTTAAAATATTTAAGCAACAATAAGAAAGTATAATAATTAAGGGATTATAAGGCAAAATAAAATCAGATGATATAAATCGTGATTTAAATATTAAAATCGATTGTGGCTAAGGAATCTTTTCTATTTTTTGACCCATGTTGTCATTAAAATCGCAATTTTAAATGACATTTTAAATTATAGAGTGGACTTGACCTTAGATGAGGCTTCAGCAAAAACATTAAAATAGTAATAGTATGTCACAAAAACAAAACTCCAGTAACAAAAAACAAAACATTTTTGCTCTATGAGAATCAGGGTTATTAAAGTAACACTTTTTTTCGAATTTGTTACATTTATTACCCAATGGTAACAAACTGGTAGTAGATGAAACAAATGTAACAATTGTAGCAAGCTAATACTATTCTGCCCGAATTGTTTCAAAATATTTTATATTTGACGACAACCATTAGGTTGATAAATAGGTAAAATTTTTGGTAAGAAATACATGTAACAAATGTAACATTTACATTTACAAATAAGGTATCTTATCGATCATTTGTTACTTTAACAACCCTGATGGGAAGCCATGTAAGGAAATCATATTCGTTATATCCGGATTTTACTGTAAATACTTAAAACAACTTAAAATTTCATTTCATTTATGTTCATTTCAGTTTCAGTTACATATATTTTTGATAGCTAAATAAATACACAATTTCAACCATAAAATTGTATTAAAAACGTGTCCATTGATTGATTTTGGATATTTTCAAAATATTGATTGAACATAAAACCTCAATTAAAATTTTGTTATTGCGATGGGATTTTTCCAATGAACTTATTCATCAAAACAAATCTATCCCACTAGAATTATTGATGAAACAACAAGAAATTTGTTTGTATTTAATTTTATTTGCCAATTAATGTGTAAACAGATCAAATCTAGATAAGTATTAATTATAAATATAAATAATTGATCACGCACCTAATTTATAGGTATTTTTTATACCAATTTTATTAAATAATAAAATATTAATAAATTTATTATCCATTTATTACTGAAATCTAATATAAACACGACATGAGTGTATGTATTTATATGTACAATACATAAAAAGAGTTGAAATATTGTTGCAAATTGAACTCACACTACAAACAAATAAGCAAAAGATAAGTCATCAACGAGGAAGTGTTTTAAGCAGAATTATGTGTGGACTCCTGTTGACCTGAATTTAGGTCAACATTCTTACATCCTTTCCGATTGTCATTTATGTATGTACATCGTTGAAATTATCTTGCCATCTTTTCAGAAATTGTCTGTTTTGTGTGATTGAAAAATTATTGTAATTTCGTGAGGTGAGTAAATTTTGTTATTTTTTGTATTTATACGCAATTGGATTCGTCTTACAAAATATACCAACTATTACAATTGTATTACGTTAGGGAAGAAATTACCAAGCTTAAATTAAAAACAAAATACTCATGAACTCAACCAGATGGATTATTTTTAGGGATAGAAGTACAATGCCCCTTTAACTTAAATATTCTTTAAATTGCTCGCAACTACAAATTATTATTATAAACTACCAGTGGCGACGTGTTAGATAAAGCATACGAGCCCTTATCCCACCTAAATACTCTTGAAAATATTTACATACGAGTATAATAAAACAAAAAAAAGTATCGACAGGATAATAGTTAAATATGTTTAATATCGTCATATAACAGAGGATCCTCGGATTGTGTCGGATGTATTTAAAAAAAATCGATTTCAAGTTCATTATACTTTATGGTGAACCATCAATTTTACATACGGAACACCACTGATCTACAGAAACTCATCATACTAACAATCATTATATTATCTTATATTAAATCTATACTGCAGTGATCTGTAAATTTCTCCTATCACAAACATGATTTTTAGATCCGATAATGTTCACCTAAAGTAAGTAATTGTAATTATATTTAAACTAAATGTTTAAGCCGATTATTTTAAAAGTTCTGTTATGTACTTATTAATAATTAGTGAGTGGTGAGTCATTTATCTGATGTACTACTTACTTAATACGAAATATCAGACTGACTACTCACTACACTAATATTGTAGGAATAAAATTCCAGGGGTTTTTCATAAAAATCTGAGATAATAGCTGTTCACAACAATTCAATTACACATCATAATTCCACAAAATTATGATGAAAGCTATTTATGCATCTAACATATAGAGCTAAGTTAGTAATTTTGCAACTTTCACTTTAATCAAACAATTTTTTATTTTTTATTTTTTTTTTAATTTCCTGCTTATTTGCAGTAAAGTAGTGAAAGAATTTTGATTAATACTATTTTGCTTCCGGTTTATTATTTGTATATATAGTCTGTTTGTTATATTATTTTTAATAATAACTTTTACACAATTTTATTGAGGAGAGGAATACGTAATGTGTTTGAAGTAAATTGATGGTATTATTTAGGTTAGTATGAATTTAATCGAACCATTTGCAGTTTAATTTCGAAATCCTTTTTGTTGTGTTTCTGAGATTATTCGATAAAACTCAAAATATTCATTTAGTAGTAAGAAAATTAAATAATTCGGGACGCCAAATAAATGAAAGAACTTTTAAGCTATCAGTGATCTCTAGAAGCGTGAGAATTATTGATTCCATCATCATGAGAATATTTTAAAAAAAACTTACGTCATTTTGAAGAAATCGAAAAAAAAATACAAAATGACGTTAGTTATTTAAAAAAATAGTCTCATAATGATGGTATCAATAATTCTACCGCTTCGCAACTGCATTGCACGCAAAATTCTAGAGTGGAATTCGTTAAGGTGTTTGAAATAGCTTTTAAAATGAACAGAACGCGATGGTGGCTTTTAATATGCCTATAATGGATGGATGGATGGTCTATAATATGCTCCCTCTTGGAATGACAAATGGCCTGATGATGATGAGAGTCACGTTGGCAGATTAGTTCCTAAGTCACTAGACTATTATACGGAAGATCCCACACCCGGGCTAATAATGAACGTATTCGCTTGCAGTTTTTGTCCTAGTAAGTCGGTACTCATCAAGTACTTTCCACAAATGAAGTGACTCATTTTGATCCCTACCCATTCCTAAGATATATTTATGTTTAAAAAAAGTCACCCCCCAGCTAGTCAATTTTTTTTTAATAAATGTAAGTAATTAAAGAGAATCTTTAAAAGGAGAAGGATAGTAAATGAGTGACTTAAAAATTTTCCAGGTTCATTAATAAAAAGTGGCCCGATTGATTATTATAATTATCTCGGTGATTATTGCAAACGGACATTTTTTAGTTATTGAATATTTTTTAATCGGCCTACATAAAGGGAAAAAAGATTAATTTCATAACTTCGTCACTGGTGCAATGTCATCCCTAGGTTTTCGAAGTGTATGTCTATAGTCTATAGTGTATTAATATAAAATGCAGATGTTGCCGATCTTGCTACAAAGTTCAAGATTCGATAGCACCTATCAAATAATTGCAATATTTTTCGTCTAGATAAATAGAACATATGCTCACAGAATGGCACACGCCACTTTCTATTAAAAATATTTCTTTCTTTTTAAATCAGACAATAAATATGAATGAAAACGCAATCACCACATGTTTTTTATAGTTTAGTTTATCACATCAAAAACTGTTTTTTTTTCTTTCTTTTTTTATTTATATCAACTTCTATAAATCGAAAGTACAAAAACGCAAAAACAACTGTACCATCATCTTCTACCAAAAAAAAACAAAAAACACGGGAAGGACTCTGCATGGAGGACACATGTTCTTTGATGCTATTTCCGCAAATCACCGCCTGCTTTCTTTTACTGTTTTTTATTATACAGATCACAAAAAAAAAAATAAAAAAAAATAAAATAAAAAAATAATAATCAAAAGAAAAAAGTGAAACGGGTGGGTGTGCAGTTATGTTCTGTAAATCAACTCAGTATATTCTATTCTATGTAAGAAAAAAAAATCTGCCGGGTGCTCTGTTCGACCGCAACTATACCTACCCACGTTAATAGAATATTTTGTGAACACTTCCGCGCTGTTTTTTTTTTTTTTAATCATATAAAAAATATATCGAGGGTAGTTTTTTTGGTCGATTATTTAATATTTTGAATGGTAGTCATTCCTTTTAATGGATGGCTGTATCATTTGATTTTATTTGTTCAAAATATGTTCGGTAATAAGAATGGTTGAAATTTAGTTAAACAAAAAGATAAACTTAAACAATTAATTATGATTTGTCTTTAGAATGGTGTATTGACTACTTTTTTATAGAAAGCTAATTAATTACTTCTTAAAATGACACGTATGGAAAATTTAAAGAAAAATATTTTCTGACGGACATTTATTGATAAAATCTATTTTTTTGATTTGCCTAATCATCTTCTTTGTTTAACCGTCTAACTCCCCTATTTTTAATAATTAGAAACTGTTTGTTTTTATCAATTTTCACTTTCAGCTGTTATATAGCTGGAAAAACAAAATGTTCTGTAGGGCACGATCACACCAAAACACAGAGCTATCTATCGACTACAGGCTGGACCGTTTTAGGATCATCGTAAGTCCTAGGCTCTTTTGCATAAAAACTGTATATTTGTAAGCTCTTTAAATTTAATGCCCACTTTATTCAATGTTAATTCAAATGTTATTTTTGAATTTTTGTACGTTCCATAAATCCATTAATTTTTATAAATAATTAGAATTTTTAAAATGTAACCGAGCCTATATATTATGTAGCTGGTGCTGGAGATCAGTGACTAAACAATTGAGGGATAATATTCTTAAGGACCATCTTCAAATGAAAAAAATTTAACGTTAAAATTAACGTTTTATTCTTGAATTTGATGTCAGTTTTGAGATTGTCACATATTTTGTCAGTGTTTACTAGTGACGGGCTTAACTGCTCTTTGGCAAGAGTAGCGATTGCAGAGCAATTTAAAAATTAGTAGTGATTTAATGATCACAAATGTCAGCTTTTTAGATAATGGTTTGAAAAATGACGTTTTTTTAATATCTAAAAACTATAAGTGCGCAAAACTTAAGCGCCAAAAATTTATGTTTTTAAATTCAATGAAAAAGTATTTAATGAATTTCGTATTTTTAAAAAAAATTTCTACATAAAGAACTCTGGGTAGCTTCAACTTTTTTGTTATTTCTCGAGTAAAATTATGTCGTATTTTTTTTTCTTAAATGTCTAATCAAAATTCTTCTTAAACAGTTCTACATATTTAGAACTTAAAATTAATAAAAATACATAAATAATATTTAAAAATTTTATTTCATGTTCAAAAAATTAAAAATTGATTTGAACTATTTTTAATATTTTTTGGCAAATAACTTTTTCGGAAAAATTTAAAACTTCCCCAAAATATTCTTCAAAAAACGGGAAAACCGAGTTAAGTGATAAAGGAATTTGTGGTGTCCTTTAACGTCATATTTTAACTTTATTATATATAATTATATACACATAAGTAGATATAAAAAAAAGTGTTCAGTACACTCGATTCCGATTCGATGAGATATTTTCTCAATATATGTATCTTATTCCATAATGAGAAAAATATCTCATCGAACCGAAATCGGCGAGCTGAAAAACTGAATCATCATTTATACGATGGCCAACATTGTGTTGCCTGTTTTAAGTTATGGCCGTATATATGTTATGAACATCGATGTAAATGTGCCGAAAAAAAAAGCGGAAAAGCTTCCTCATTGAATTTATCCTAACAAATTACAAGTACTTGGGTTATCGTTACTTGGCGGGCCATCCTTATAAGGTGAAATGGTGAATTTGAAAACAAACAACAAAAATATGCAAAAATTCTTAAATTCTTTAAGTTCTTAAAATTAAAAACTAATTACACAGACACACTCATAATATGTAATGTATATACAATACATACGTACAATAGATAATTCTGAAAACGCATGATTCGTGCAAAAATAATTATAAAAACATGTTCTCATGGTAAATTCAATATCACACTCCTCCTCCTTATATAAAAAATATGTATAAGAAAATACAAAACATTTTATCAATAGGTGTACTATATGTAGGTACAGTGTATGTACAATTGTACATACAGTACATACATATGTCACAAACGTTATAATTTTCGAATACTTATAATAAAGGTTTGAAGTCAAATAAAAATGCAATTATCATACAAACTTAGATAAGATTGTGTAATTTTTTTTTACATATCGTTGTTTGATTTACGCCTTTGGCTTTAGTAGTTCAATGACCCAATGTGTAATTCATAATATGATGCAACTACTTTATATATACATATATATTTGTAAGTCTTTTGCGCATAGCATGCCACGTTTGGCCAACACGTGCTGGTAAAAAAAAATTTCGGGTTTTGAGTTGCATCTATTTTACATGTCACACATCGAACAAAAAAAAACAAAAAAAACAAAAATTCTCCGCACACAAGAATGTATCTAGAGATAGAACATGTTTTAGTAAAGAATTCCCACTCAATTCAAATATGATTATTTATGGAATATGTAATAATTTTATGAATTATATTGTGAATTTAATTGTCATTTTTTTTTTTGTTAAATTATATTCTGTATAGGTAATGAACTCATGGCATTAACATAAAATGGATTTTCTTTTCAAAAAGACTGGTGTATAGTAATTAATTTTTAAGTAGTAGGTATTATGTCTACCATTTCGGTTTAAAATCTTTTGCAAATTAAAAAAAAAATATTGAATGAAAAGCAATTTTGTTAGATTTTGAGAATAATTTTATTTTAAATAAAAAAATTAAGAACTCAAACCATTAACTTCGGATATTTACATTTGAATTAAAATCTAAACAAGGCATTAAGCCATACTTTTCAATCGATGAAAAAAGAATATTTGCAAAGGAATAGAGAATTCTAGCATAAACAAATTTGTGTAAGCAGGACTTTTTTTTTCAAGAGACGGATATGTACTTTCGATATACAAAATATTATTTTTTAATTAAAAAAATTACTAAATTAATTTAAAAAATTTTCAAAAATATAATTTTTTTTATGTGAAACAAAACAATTTTATCAATTGAATTAAGTTGGTCACGCAGGTTCGATTCTCACTATTTTATTGATTTAAGATACATTTAGAGCAGAAGGACACGAGCATCCCACTCAAACCACTACATTAATTTAATTCTATTAGATTTTAACTCAACTGTATGATTCGCATTAATAAAATAAAGATTCTGTTAAAATAAACCCGATCAAATAGCCCAGAGGTAGAGGTAATAACTTTGGAACAGGTGGTCCTGGGTTCGATCCCTTTCTGGGAATAAAAAAATGAAGTGTACGAAATTTGAACTTTGGGCCAAGTGGATCGGATTCAACTCAAAAATGTAGGTCCAGGGCATAATTTCAAGAAATAACTGCCAGTTGTCAATTCAACGAAGAAAAACACTTCAAATGTTAGAACAAAAAAAAACTTCTAGAGGTATGAGAATTTATGGAATTTGGCAATTGGAGTATTTTCAACTGAAATGTTCCCAAGCTCAGGTAAGGGTTGATCGTGTGACCAGCAACATTGCATTAAATTACATTACAAAAATTAACCCCTGTAAAGTTCTATACGAGAGCCCTAGGGCCGATTCGGCCTGTAGCGCCATTGAGGATGTTGTTAAAATAAACCAAACAATCTATGACATGACAATAACATAATTAGGGACCTAAAGAGACTTTCTGGTAATCATATCGCCACCACAACTACAATGATGATGATTCATACAAAAACAAAAACAAAAAATATCAACTTAATTAAATAAATATTATAATTAAACTCTTAAGTTCATTGTTTGTTCAATAATATGATAATTAACTGTATTTTAAGTAATTAAAAGATTTTTAATTTTTATTTAATGCTTCACACGAGCTTTAAAACCAAAACTGGGCATTAATTTGTGAATAATTTAAAATGTAATTCTTATACATACTGTGGCGTTTAGGTAATAAATATTAGGTGTCTGTCTATACCTGATTAGATAAATAGGAAATTTCTATTAATTATAGTTTGTCCAAAAAGATATACTTAGCTGTGAATAGGTATAGGATAGGCGCTCTAATATGAAAGATTTATTATACGATTTTTTTGCTTAATTTTTGTAACCTTAGGGCATTTTATTAATATAACTGGTCAATTGATCGAATTTTTTTTTTTTTTAAATATATTATTTATATTACCTATAGATACCTACACTAAGTCATAATAATATATTTTTTGGTTGGTTATTTAGTTTATATACGATCATCATGTGCACAATATCTATATACATACGTATGTATGTTCATTGTACATATATGCAAAAATATTTCATACAATAAAACGTATAAGTATTAGTGAAATGTGTTAGTAAAGTTCATTCACTCTCGCCCCAGTGAACTTAGCTTCGTACATAACCCCCACTGTATGTTTAAAAAGTTATCTGGTCTTCCGCCATCATCAAGCCCGACGAGTCTTATTCTCATAATATACAAATATACTCTAGGTCGGTTGTTACCACTTCTTGACTAATTGTAATCGTGTGTAAGAACAGAGTAAATAATACAAGTACATATACTTATATACCCACTTGTATGTATATAAATTTAAAAAAAAGCATAATGATTCTTAATTTGCAATTTGGCGATCATTCATTTATGTAATAAATAACCTACTCAATGCTTATTGCTTATTGTATCTCAAAACTTTACTTATAAGTTCATTCACCCAAAAACAATAAATTTGTTTAAAGCATTTAAATATTGTATGTACTGTAGCTATTGTGATTGCACGCGGTGTTTTATAAGAACTGTAAACCACTCATTACTTTAGCATTAAATATTTTGGCCGCAAAACAAACCAATGTTTTTGGGAAAAATGTTATTTTAAAATTGCCAAAAAAAAGTGACAATTAGCTAAATATTTTTTATTTTTATTCAATGTTGGTGTCACACTTTAGGAATTTTAATTCTCTCAATAATTCCCTTCTATTATTAGCAAAAGAAGCAAACTATATGCAAGTAGATTTGTTAGATTTTTGACTTATTTCCTCTTCTTTCTACGATTTATGTTTTGGCCTGCTTAAAGAACAATTACAGCGGTTAATTTTTTACAATTGGTTGCTGGTCACTCAATCAACCCTAATTCGGGCGTTTTTTTTGGAATATTTCAATTGAAAACACTCCAACTGCTAAATTCCAAAAATTCTCACACTTCAAGATGAAGACATTTGAAGTGTTTTCCTTGACTGAATAGACAACTAACAGTTATTCCCTGAAATGATGCCCGAGACCAACATTTTAAAGTGGAATCCGATCCACTGCGCCAAAGGTTCTAACTCCGTACGAGAGAAAAACACTTATTATTTTACTTCCACACAGAGATCGAACCCGGGACTTTCCGTTCCAAAGGTATTACCTCTACCACTGGACTATTTCGTCTTTTTTTTTGTATATGATTAATCAGACACGAAGCTTCTCACGAGATATGACGAAAAAAAAATGAAAAGATTAGTCGCATACGAAAATCTCAGTTAAGATTATCAAAATTATGAAAACAAAAAAAATGGTTTTCTGACAACAGCTAGAAGTATTCAATGAATTTATAAATTTCTATATTAAAAAAAAATATTTCCTTTTTGAATTATTTAAAATATTTCATCGGTCAACATGTTAACAGAGTTCATTTTTGATGCATTAGCAATACAAATATTACAAAGCATTTTGAACTTCATCGACAATGAAAATCCAACCAAATCCTTTTCATACAATGGTAATACACCCGACAAACATACATACATGTACAGATATGGTTAAACAATTAAATCTTAAAAAATCTGCCTGTCATTCATCATCACGTAAGCCTTTTTTCTATGTACTGCTGGTCATGTTAAGAGTGTGTTATTGGTCATTACAATATGAATAATACAGCCCTTCTGAATTATATAAAAAAAAAAAAAAGAAAAAAAGGTAGCAATTGTCCAAAAAGTGATGATAGACAATTCTTTTGGCTCTGACCACCTTGTAGACGGAGGTATTTGGTTCGAGAGAAAAATTATTTCTGATTGACGGATTATCGTTTTATAATGTTCGTTGACCACTGTATAAGCAGATGCAAATTTATATTTTATGTCAATTTTTGATGGTTGGATGTGTGAACTTAATAGGTGGATATTGTAAATTTTAAACAACATGTAGACACACTTATTCAAAAAAAAAAAAAATGATCTGTTAGAATAGAATATAAATCAGAAACGTTAAATTTCAACTAAATATTCAATGTAATTATTTAAATAGTAAAGAAATAAATTTTGCTTGCTTCCCTATTTTTGTTTAATGCAAGTTCTATTCTGCATGTAAACGTGGTATATAGACTAATAAATGGCAGAACATTTTGCTCGCTTCACCTTTTACGCATATTGAAAGGAGTTTCGAAATCTATTAATTAACATAAAAACTCGAATTAAATTTGCTCTCAATCATTAACATTTTGGCTCACACGCAAAAAGAACGGAAGAAAATGATTTTTATTTTTCATGAGACAATGTCGTAATTTCTGATTTTTCAGCAGACAAATTTGACTGTTTCTAAAGCGAGAACTTTAAACATTCAATTGAAATTACGTTTACAATAATGTTGTGATATTAGGAGTATCGATCATAGAAAACATTCACAATACATTCTACGTCTAAGTAGATTATTTTTTTTTTAAACGAGTGAAGCTGGCAATTCTTTTAAGTAAACATTTTCTAACAAAAAAAAATTTGTATATAAATACCGTATGAATTGCGAAATATTAGTGAAAATGATGGATTTTCCAAAAACTTGCACGAAACCAATTACTATAAATTGCTTCTACTGTCGAATTCAATTCCGAAAAATCTTCTGATAAATTCCTAAAAATATTACCGAACTTACTTATGAGGTAATGAAGTACGGAAGATTTTAAATATTTAGCTCATTGAAGGGTTCCAACCAATTAAAAATCAAATTAAACAACGAAATTAATTTTGATTGAACAACATATTGCCAAGTTTTTCAATCATTTCAATATAAAAATTACAATTTCATCTTATTGAGGCAAAAATAAACAAAACAAATTAAATTAAATTAAAAACAAAACAAAAAATACAATGTAGTCATTGTGGCTAGTTTATCTTACATATACTGTAGCCATTTCAGAAGGCGTGGAATCAATGCATTTATATCTTGTCTATAATATCTTGATAAAGAGAATTTTCTATTTACAATTCTCTCTTTAAATGTACTTCCTAGTTTGCACGATGGTACTCATAATATTTTTTATAATTCTTACATAAAACATTCCATAGAAGATTTACAAACATTTACGAGAAATAAGAAATAAACTGCATTTATAGATGAAAATAATGTTTGCATATGAAAAGTATGTATAATCTTTTTAATTGTGAAAATTGCACAGGTTTCCAAACATTAAAATAGTTGCAAGTCTATTATTGTTTATCGTCAGATAGGTGTGCTATTTAATTCATACGACTCTTCTTTATATATAATAATTTCATTTAAATGTAATTACTAATCACAAATGTATGAACAAACACATTTTGATACAATGTTTGTTTACATATTGTAGTTAATCATAACCTATTGTTTTTTGTTTCTATAATTGTATTGTCCATAAAAAAAATAATTGGCTAACAACATATCGATGGTTAATTGTCATAAGGCCCTAACCCTAATTTTATAAATTTTTCAGGACAGAGAAAAAAACTAAATATTTTTTCAAAGAAAGAGATAATAGGGGCCGTTTAAAAAGTATTTCCAGATAGTGTAAAATATCCCAAATTACCAGATTTCATAAAAAAAACCATTTTTGTATCTACCTAGATATATCATTACTTAATTACACTTTTGTATAATTTTTAATGACCTATTATCAACCTAAACCTAACCTATTATACACATTTATAGAGTTAATACTTAGTTAAAGCAACCATATCTTCTTAACTCCCTTAACTCCCTAACTTCTATTATATTTGAGAATTTTTTGAGGGATAATTTTTTCTTCATTCTAATATTCTTAATTTTATTTCTCAAAAGTAACAAAAATTGAAATAAGAATACGAAAAGAATTTTTAAAACATTTTTAATTATGAGAAGAGCATTTAAAAAAAAAATTTTTGATTAGAAATTTTGATCGGAGAAAATAAGTTGAGTTATAAAAAATTGATTTTATTTTTTTAAAAAAGTTGCAAAAAAATTGTATTTTCTTCTTAGAACAATTACATAACCCTCCACTCTTAAATATAGATGAACTTTTTTTTTTGTTATGACATCTTAATTTTTATCTTCCTATATAATTAACAATACTATGTGGTGTATAAATATTATGTAAACAAAGTAAAACATACAAACCACCAAGAATAATATAATGTAATAGGAAAAGATCAATGATTCCGTTTACGTCATGAGGTGAGTGCACTTGCAGATGTTAGTGGGTCACACATTTTCTGCGGTCGATCACCTCCTGTCCGTATCTTTTGTATTTTGTGCGAATCTTATTCTCTTCCTCGTCGAGAAAATTATTGTATGTCTTTTTTGTTTAAAATATTGCCAGACTTCGTGGCATTAGTAATAATAATAAATAATTATTTGCATTAAAATGCATTCTTTATGTACCTTAGAATTTATTTATTAATAGAAAATGAAATAACTACAAATGTATATATATGAAAAAGTCTCCGTTTAATTTATTGTCTATTCTTTTGGATACTTATAATTAACACTTTGATATGTAAAAAAAAAACGACAGTAAAGAAGTGATAATTCGCTTAGTCAACCATGTTATTATTATATACCCGTACCTATATACATACTTTGTCAGCAGCTTAATAATATGACATAGGAAATGTTTGTGGGTTATGTACTGGTTATGTATTTTCTAACAAATTGTTTTTTTTTTCATAAACATTGAAATTGTCAAATTATATACCTAAGCTATTAGGTTCCAACCATTCAAAAGCGCTCTAAAGCTAAAGTCTTGATGAATTGCCACAACCCACCTTTTAGAATGTAAACGAATATGGACCAAACTTCGATACAAATTCACTTCACACTCTACGAATCACATATCTATGCTCTCATCAGAGTTGATGATGACACAATATGAAGTTTAAGTAATATATTGCCTTTTTCAAAATAGTATTTAGAAGAGAAACGGAGCACAACATTTTATTGTACACCATGCTCCTAAAATAAATACCGATAAGGGCATCTTTCTTGGGATCAAAATAATAATCTCACAAGTATGTCTCTCTTTCACTCCATAGCAGAAGTGGGCTACAAACTACGAAAAGAAATCTGTCACCACAAAATTTCTCCACTCCAAAAAACAAACAAAATTTGATTCTACGCTAAAAGGTCATAAACAAAAAAACAAAAAAGATTCTACACGTACTATACTATATGCGAGAATAATTTTTTGCCAATAAAATTTGTCCCCGCACAAATAAAAAACAAAAACCAAAAACAATTTATCACTAAAAATTCTTAAAAATAGATTAAGAAATTTCAAAAAATTACTCACCCCTTGTTGTTAATATTTCGGCTGCACCTGAAACAACGAAGAAAAGTATTTAACCTAGGATATAAAGTTTATAGACAAATATTAAATAAAAGTTATGTTATTTACGCCTACATCGATGGTTATTTGTCAAAAGGCTCTAACATTAATTTTTTCAAAAATGGTTTTATATGAAACTGGTAATTTCGGATATTTTACACTATCTGGCAACACTATTTTACTAAATTTCACGAAAAAATATAGTTCTTCCTCGATTTTTCAACGACATCTCTTTGTTTGAAAAAATATTTAGTTTTTTCTCTTTCTAGAAAAATTTGAAAAATGAGAGTTAGGGCTTTTTGCAAAATAATCAATATGTATGTTAAAAATAAAATGGATATAATGGATTGATAAAAGGAAAATAAAATTGTTTAAAATTCTGACTGCATCCTTTTTCATTAAACGGATTTCATCATAAACCATTGAATAAAAAAGTACGATTCAGTCACAATAAAAATGGGCGCAATTAGCTCACTTGGGAGAGAGAGATAGAGTCCTTAACAAGTTGTGCAGAAAATAAATCTCTGTTGACAGTTCGAAGAGAGTAAAATCGTCGCTTTGACTCTTTGGTCATAATGAAAATGGCAAATTCTTCTTGTTCCCATACTGCTGTATGCGTATTTTATTTCATGGCAAATATGTGTTATGGTTCTCCCCTTATATTCTTTACTGAATGTCATAAACTAATGGGTCTTAGTGTAATTTAAAGGATATTTAATAGTCCTTATTAAATAGGTTTAGTCTCAATAGAATTTATTGGGTGGTTCAAAAGTTATAATTTCGATCTCTATGATTTATTACTCCATACTCTGCCATAAAATCTAACATAACCACAAAATATTTTGTTCAAATAAATAATTAAAATAATATTAAGAAAAATTCAAAATTTGCACTATTCTGTAATTTAATTTAACTCTAATCAACCCAGGTTGTGATTCTGAGTCACATTTTATTTTGAAATTTTTTAATTCTTTTATATTAATTTATTGAATAAATTTAGTAGATTATGTAGAATATGTAATCAAATTAAGCAATAATAGTTTCTTTAACATAAATTTACGTAAATTTTTCACTAAGTCAAATATCTTGATTTTTTGGAATTCACTAAAATAACATGGGTTAATTAGGGTTAATATGAACATTTTCGTTTCAAATTCTCCTTTCCTTCTTTCTCCGTTTTTTAGTCCAAAAATGAACTTATTTGTTATTCGATACGGTTTGCATCTGTTTTATTGTGATTGGCAAAAGTTAAACCTTAATGGATAATTTGGTATCAAAATAGTAGCTCCGCTATCATCTAAAATGATAATTACAATGTTCTCGGCTCTTTCCACTGTGTTTGGTGTACTAACTACACCACCGTATTATAATTAAAATGACATTCATCAATAAATACCATAATACGAAATAATGGTAATTTAACGAATGTGGTAATAAGTATGTAAGTGAGTGTTTGTTATTTTTCCCTCGTCTGAATTATTCAGTAAATATTAATTACCGCATTGTTTACTGTAAGCAATAAGCCATCAAATTATTCCATCAAATAATGTTTTTCTTGAGGAGTCTTAATGTAAATGTAATCGATTTTTTTTTTAAATTATTTTTAAAACATTTCTGCATAATAAATTATTTAATGTAACATATAAATAGAGGAATGTAGTAGATCCTATATATAAGATCTATTTTTAGTTAAGCGGAAAAAAAATCCGCATTCGTAGACATTTTTAGTAGTAATTTTTTTTTTTTTGTAGAATTTTAATAAAACAGGCTTTTTTGTGATTATTAAGGTAAAAAAATCAACTTCAACTATTTCGCTTTTTTAATGATTTCAAATATCATGCGTAACGTTTGTGCTTACCTACAAATTTTATTTATGATTAAACGGGATTTTTAGTAGTATTTTCTTCTTTTTTTTTGGAATCTCGTTTTAAAATTCATTAATATTAATAATACAATATGCCGAGGATATTTACAAAAGTTATTTTTGACATTTTAATAAAATAAACAAAATTGAAAAACAAACCAATTAGCATTCCGTGTACAATAAAATCATCAATTTATTGATATTGGACATTATTGGCATAATTTTTGCCAAATTATTATTTAAATTAGATTTCTCATTTAACTATTACTAAATTAAACCAATAAAACGTACCACCATCATATTATGGTTTATCAAGTAACAAAGTACCATTCATACTTTTTAAACAATTATTAATGAATGCCAATAGAGAGCAATGACCTTACGCCGTGGTAATCTTTGATTTTAAAATGATATTTTAGCAATACATATGATCATGATTCATGATAGAACATTATATTCATCTGAAAATAATTGAAAGAATCGTTTTTTTTTATTATTATTATTTTTTGTATTATTATTATTTTTATTACGATAGATCGTAACAACAATTTTTTTTTTATTTGAACTTTATTAAATCAGTTTATGAAATATAAAAAGTTTTGCAAAAATCGTGTAGGTATGATCACAGAAAACGTTGCCGCTATTGCCTATTACTTTGTTTTTATATTGTAATCTAATACAGGATCACTTTTTGAACGTTTGATTTTCCATTATAGGGATAAAATATCGGGCAACCAGAATGTCATTTGTGCTCGCTCAGTTTCCCATTTCACCGCATAAATAGACTAATGTCAGAACAAACACTTGCAAATTGTGCAAATTTTATTTCGAAAATCGTGCAAGTTCAGTTCGTGAACGTCTATTTTATGGTCGACATAATCGTCCATACGAGCAATTAATTCGAATAACGATGGATCGTTTTCGCACCACGCATACTCTAATCTAATAGTTTAATTGAGATGCAGAGATGTCGTACAGTGCCCACTGAAGAAGCTATTAGAGCTGCTGTAGAGCGTAGTGTCAATTCGCCATCGTGCACAACCAATTGCTTCGTGATCGAAAATTAAACTTCCAGATTGGGCTTGATTCGAGTTAGCCGCGGTGCCCATATGCCCGATATCATATTTAAACGCGAATGGTATAAAATTATCTGTCCAATAAAGTGAATACCATGACCATAACATTACTATTGTGGAAAAAATGCCACTACCCCCAAAAATGAATGAAAACTATCCATCCTTTAGCATCACCTCCTCTTTTTAAAATGTTCCATATAAATAGTGATTTCTCCGGAGTTATAATGTTTTGGAGGTATTAAATTAGAAGAGGAAAACTATCGATAGTCAGCACCGTCGATGGTTTTTAAGAAACTATTGATAGATTTTGATAGTGTCATTTTGAATTTTTATAATTTTTTCCGAATATTTGACTTTTTCGAATTGTTCTTTTATCACGTCAAACTACAAAAGTTTCAAATATCGATTGTCGATTTTCAGTTTAAGGTATGTTTAATAATTGCACTTTTTAATTTGTGACGACCTATTAAGCAAATTACCATTTTTTTTTATTTGAAATTTTAAATCATATTTTTGGTTTTTGCTTTCTCGGTAAACAGCATCGATAATAAACTTTTCTGACATGCTCAACAAATTTCGTTAAAATTTTACTTCTAAATTGTATATTTTCAAAATTGCCACTAAAGTTATTATCAACTATCGAACAACTATCGATAGCAATAAAGCACTATCGATAATTGATCGATATTGAAAAATAATCGACAGTATCGATACTTTTCCTTCTCTAGTTTAAATGAAAATTTTATATACTCGTATGCCTACTAATACAAACTTCCTATCCCTATACTCACTATACTCATGCTCAGAGAATATTACAGTAGGTACGAGTACGAACAAGAATTTTCCATATAAAAAATTGTTCTGTTAAGAATTGCCATTAAGAAAATGTTAGCATAAGACAAGTAGTCTTCAGATAGCGTTTTTTGGAAATGAGTCATAAAATTATTTTTGAAAATATTAATTTCAATGTTACTTTAAAGACCAAATTTTCTTAAACTTCCAATTTCCTTTACAAATATTTAATCATTCGCATTATTTTCACTTAAACAAATTGCGTATTGTAAAAGAATTTCCTACTGTGTACGAATCTGTACATGTGTAAAATTGTATTCTGAAATCTTGATCTTCATTATTTAATGTATTTTCTGCTAAAGAAGGCAATCTGCTCTTATCTTTATATATAGGAAAAAGACTTCGGTTCACATCAGTAGCTCTTGAATGCTGAGGGGGGTCAATGTCCCTTTACGTCATCGGTTCAATGGCAAAATTTGACCCACATTGTGCCTTGCGTTTACTGTGTTGCTAAAAAAACAAAAAACATGTATAAAAGCGATACGATTATAGCAATGACAGATGTATGAGTGTATGTACTTTTACATCATATATATATATATATATATATATAAATATTCGAAATACTTAATTCCCATGTAGATGTATACATAAAAGTTGCGTCTCGTTGGGTAAGATCATTGCCATGTTTCGTTGGCAAAGATGAAAATCAATTGAAACAGCTGATTATATGTAATTGTGTGAGTATTAAAAGTTGTATCTGAGCATTTATTTTTGAACTCGATTCAATTTGTAACAAGGAAGTGCTTAAAAGTTCACGTTCGTTTTGGTGATTCGTGCACACGTTGGAATTTTACGCACAAATAATGTTAATTGGTGGGTATCAATGATGGTTATTTACGATATATTAATGGTAATTTTTAGAAAGAATTTTTTTTTTTTATTATTATTTGTTTGTTTGGTTAAAATTTAGCTAAAAATAGAGAAAAAAATATTCTCGAATCGTCAAACAGAATTTTTGCATTAAATCACTTAAAACAGCGAGAGATAAAAAAAAATGATCGTTTTGTAGACATTCTTTTTCGGGTCGCTTATCGAAAGAAAGTACATTGACCATGAGAAAAAGGCCAATAAAATCTGAAGCAAAAGAAATTCATGTTCTTGTTTTTTGAAGTATTTGTCTGACATGACAGTATTTGACTCATAAAGGTTTATGATCAGTTAAGATAGAGGTGTTATTGATACTGTGACCAGTTATTCGTAATGATCTTAAAAAAAATTTACTTCTATTGAATAGGAATATTTGGTTATTTTAATATTATGTGATCTCATACAACACGGAATTATGTTGGAGTCTATCTAAGAGCTTAAACTCTTCAAAGATATCACAACCAAAAGCGAATGTCCGGCAGAAGAAATGCCGTCAAAATGAATGTATATACCGTATGCATATCGCAAACAAGACGACATACATAAATACACTATTAATCAAGACATCCAGAGTCAAGTCCATTACTGAAGATGACATCACATTGAAATAAAATTGGTAAATAAATAGAATATACCTAGGAATACGAGGAATAGTATTAATATATGCGACCAAAGTCTAAGACAATAATTTTAATAAGGAAACTTCATTTAATTATATTTTCAATTTTTTTACGTCTAAAAAATGAAAAAAAACCTCTTCCATATGCATCAAAAGCTTAGAAAATACATAAAATTGATTGCAGCGTCATAGTGGTAGGTGATGGAACTTTTTGTTCTAATTAATGAAATCTTAATTTTTTTATTCTCTATAATTTGTGTTTTGTTCATTTTTCTCTAATCCGACTAAATGTCGTGTAAATAACTAAAAATCCTACAAATGATATAAAATTGATTGAAGCTCCATAACGGTAGGTCGTGGAACTGTTTGGTATATGAATGAAATATTTATTTTTTTATTCTCTATCATTTTTATTTCCTATTCCGACTATATTTCGAGTAAATGAATAGTTTCTATGAAAATTAGGTACACACACACAATAAGTCAAACCCCACCCTCCCCAATACTTTGTCCGATTTATTCCAAAAAATAAATAAACTCTCCGAATTTCTGTCGTTTAGCCGGAATCTTAATCACCAACGGACGGACAAAGTTAGGGCAATTATGATACCCTTTGATGCTAAACACATACGGGAATAAATATTCCTACAGGTGATGGATAAAATACCAAAATTTATCTTTAAAGAACAATAATCTACAACGGAAGCAGTCACAATAAAAAAGAAAATTCAATAAAATTAATTTATCGTTGGTGGAGAAGAAATTTGCAGGTAGATACTTTCTTCAACAAAACCCCAATAAACAACATGTTTTTGCCAGTGTTCTACATCCTTAATGGACTATTAAAATATGTTGGAACATCATTGAGCTTGATAATGATAGTATCGTTGTATTTTGTTAAAATAAAAAGGACAAAAATTATATTTTTAGTAAATGTTCAATTGTTCCCGTTGTAAAACATAATTGTAAGTTTACTTTGAAAATTCCCTCGGATGTTTTTCGTGAAACAAACATTTCAAGGCATTTAAGTTGAGAATATTTCAGGAATCGTAGTTGATGCTTTGTGACAACTTCAGAAGCTGCAGAAATTTTAGAACTTTTGATTAGACATGTTAGATACATCTGGATGTGTTCAGTAAAATTTTGATTTCTTACGATAATACGCCATTTTAAAATTAAAGCAATTAATCAAATTACCTGTATGAAATATAATAAATTTCTTGCCATTTCCATTGAAAATCTCGAAACATGACGCAATTTTGCATCTAACGCACTGATATTTTGTTCAAATTATTCTTATAACACACAAATATTTGTTTGATGGCATTCAGAATTATTACGAAATTTGCACAATTATTTTTATAATGATGGCTGATCTAATGATGGCTAAACTGTTCTGTACAAATTTGTATTACCCCGTCGTATTATCCAAAATAATAAATATAAAATCAAAATTCTACGACTATTTGAAAACTTACAGTAGTACACTACACATTTATGGTAAATTTTTGTTTTTTATTTTAAATTTAGAATTAATAAAAGCACACTTTAGTCTTTACACAACTACGGAATTAATTGTTCCTTCGACATTAGCGACATTTTGAATTTTTTTGTTGAACGAATGGTACGAGGTCTTTGGGGTAAATTTTTTAATTAATGAATGCGTTTATTTGTTAATAATTCCCGCATTTTTTTTAACCACCCATTTTGAACACATAAACCAAGCGACAGTATTAATTATACTTGTTTTTAAAAATCGATAACAATTAGATATAAATGATTAAAAAAATATGTAAATAAATGAAATTCCCATATAAATAATATTTATTCGCCATTAAACAATGGGGACAACTGGACAATGAATTTATGAAACCATGAAACCATAGCGATGAGAGCAATGGAATTTATCCTGATTAATTATAATGGAAGATAAATATGGAATTGTTATCTCATTTCCATAGATCTAGTAATATAATCTATGGAAAGTGTTCCATTGTTATTTTGAATTTGTGGCATACCTAATTAGAGCGGAAATTAAAGAACTATTTTAACTGTAGGATGGCGTTTAACGGACAAATGCCCCCCCAGACAAAATCTCATCTGACAACTTTTTATAAGACGGACAAAATTCTCCCCGGAAAATATCTCCCCTGACAAAATTCTTCTTGTTCTTGGAAGGATTTTGTTCCGGGAGAGGAGGGAGCAGAAAATTATCAGGGCGATTTTGTCCTTGTAACCGTTTCAACCAAATATGGAAATAAAAATAAACGGTTATGACGTCATATGTATAAAATAAATGGCGGTCTATGAACGTACATTGTGTTTGCAATGCAATATCCATAGAGATTACTGCAGTGCTGCCGAAAGTACTCCGTTACTCTCTTAGCTGTGAGGTGTGAGGTGTGAGCTGTGAGTTCTTGCTTGAAATTGGACGGATGAACATACAATTGATATATTGGTTGTGGCATAAATACAATTCTCGGCTACAAGAAATTCTTACTTTCCGAAAACATAAAACGGCAGCACTGGATTATTGTTTGGCTTTCTTATTAGAATAGAATAATGGTAGAATTTCAAATCAAATCAATTGCAAAGAGACAAAAATAAATACAATTCGAGCTCGACCAACTATTTTCAAATTAAAGGCTTGACAAACAAAAAACAAAATCGAAGCCTAATTATTTGTATGTAAACGAGAAGGAAAAACTAATTTTCTTATTTTTCGTACAACATAATTGCTTATTTTTCGTACGTGATAAAATTGCTTGAAAACTGTCCAAAATGGAGGCTGGGCAAATAATGCAGCACAAATTCATTTCATTACGTGCCTTATGCTAATAATGTACAAAACTGAACAATATTTATTCGCTGGTAAGTTTTAAATGAAATGTTCGGAACCATCTCTAGATTCTAGCTAGATCTTCCATGATAATTAATTTCTTTTATTCTAACACATATTTTTACCTCAAACTAACCATACATACATACATACATATAAGTATGTAGGTACGAGCATGTAATGTATATTTGCATTTCATTAGAAAATAAATTATGTGTGTCCTAAATATTCGTCTATTTAAAAAAATATTTTAGAAACCCACATTTTGTTTTTTTTTTGTTTTTTTTTTTTTTTTTTTTAAACAACAACAACAAAAAAACGCTTGTAATTATTATAGATAGGTATAGATATAGATAGATAGATATATAAAAACGTACACAGAGAACCTTCTTTCTTTTTTTTTTTTTATTTCTTGGTATTCGATGTATAACGGTATCATTTTGCAGTAAATCAGTTATGTTTTATCCATTATATTTATTATGACACTGTTGACCTACTTAGATGGCCAATAACATTACGTACCACACCACACAATCCATAACCAGGTGATGGACAAAGGCATGATAAGTATAATAAATACATTGCAAGCATACCGATCTTCTGTTTATATAAGAGAGGCGCACACACTGGACTGTAGGTATGTGACGTTTTAATCTAAAATATTTCCGCATAACAAAATCTTAGCAGTGGGTTTTTGTTTTTTTTTTTTTTTTTTTTCTTTTCTTCTTCTTAAATTAACGGTTTTATTTTTTGATTATATATATTTTTAAATACAATACTGACAATTCTCCAATTTATGCCTCTCTATACAGGGAATTTAAGAGATTTTTTTTTTTTTTTTTTTTTTTTTTTTTTGTAATTTAACTATGCCGTCGAGCAGGCGCTTTAGGGTGGGCTTGCGATTTTGTTTTTTCGGTCGTTGATTTTTTTTGTGCCTTTTTTTTTTTTTTTTTTTTTTTTTTTTTTTGTATTCAAATCGTACCGTTAACTGGGCCTTTAAAGTAGATTGGCAGCTGATTTAATATGTGAATTAATTTTTTATTACCATTTTTATATTTAGTAGGTATTGTCAATGAAATTTATTCATTTTAGTTTAAAAATTAATTAGTTACAAAAATAATGTTTATCGTGAAATTTAAGTTCAATAAAGAAAAGAAAAAAAGTTCAATTCGAAAATGTGAGAGTTTTTTTGATGGAAACATTTTTGTCGCTAAAATTTTGGCAATATCAGAACCATGGGTTGGATTGATTTAAATCAAATTTTTATTTTTCCAATTTTTTTATTAAATTATACTAAATATTGCTGAATGAAATAAGAAAAATAATAACAATGCTTGGAATAAGTTCAGTAAAGAAATCGTTTCGGTTAGTTTTATACAGAAATACATACACTGGGCATCAAAAGTATTCGTAAAAAATTATATTATTTCTAAAGGGCATTTTTACGAATACTCTTGATCCCCAGTGTATATGAAATTCAGAGCCAAAATTTCGCTATTTCGGACATCATTTTTTCAAATGATGATATTTTAGAATATAATTGGCGGAAATTCATGAGTTCTATAAAGGTATTTTTTCTGACATTTATATTAAATTGAAAAAATAATCAAAATAATCAAAAAATCAAGAAAAAAATCAAAAAAAAATCCGATCCTTTTGATTTTTTTCATAACCCTGATCAGGGAGTGTTATGACTGAATATACAAATCCGACTCGGAAATTTTTAAACTGTCCGAAATTTAAAACCGAATATCATTGAATGTATTTTTCGATCATTTCTGATCCGATCATTTCCGATTACTTTTTTATTGTCGGAAACGAAGATTTGACGTTTTGTTGTAAAAGTTGTTGGTTATTTTTGTTAATATAACGTTTGACAATGCAAAAGTAAGTAATTTTTTTCTAAAAATTGATTTGCTAATTTATAATTTTTTAGTAAAAATGAAGGGATCGCTGTTACTATTAGAGAACAACAGCAAACGATAGTAAATCAAATGAAACAAAATAAGGATTTCGTCAAAAATTATTTACCTAATTGAAAATGTGCGCCACAAAATCCAATGATATGTGGAGATCCTTGGCCGGAATATTAAATGCGCAAGGTCTTCCCGTCAAAGATATGAAAGGATGGAAGAAAGTATGGATAGATTTCAGATATGCAACCCAAAAATAAAACCAAATTTCACTGGACAGGGCCGGTCCTTATTCTGTTAATCCATCATTTCAGACAAAACTAATTTTATAACGAAACTCGTCCATTTTCGATTCGATTACAAATTTCCGATCAAATTCAATCATACCGGGCGATCACATTTCTCAATATTCTGATACACTTTCGGTAAACTCTGCATAGTTTAAATAAAAACTTGAGATTTGTCACTTTTTCCAGAATGTCGAATGTTATCATCACTACGCTACACAAATATTTAGTCCATCCAAATGGCCTTCATTGTTCACGGATGGTTTTCCTTGTAATATTAAATCGATTAACTCAAACTTTAATTTAAATTGGCCGATATTGCGCACTGATCAAATTAAATTAACATTCAATGAGTTTCTTTTTTTTCCCTAACTATTAATAGGAGAGGAGAGCCCTGTCTCCTACGAAGATTTATAGATAACGAAATGTCATAATGAAGAATGAATATGTCGACATTTTAATACCCAAATATTTATTGACGTTTACAACGTGTACAAAAAAACAAAAACAAAAAGAAGAACCCAACAATATAACAACAACAACAAAATTGTATTAAGTACAAAACATCTCACAGATTCCAGCAAATATTAAGCTCAATATGCCTGAAGTTGTAGAAAGAAGAAAAAAAAATGATCACTTCCACCACTTCTTCCCTTATTTTAAGTGAGTTTCTGCTAGTGCCAAAATTGGAGCACCAGTTGGAGTGAATGGATATGCACCGGCACTTGCAGCTATATCCAAATGGGAATATTTTAATGGCTTCGATGATGTTGTTCCATGTTGATCTAAACCAGTTGCCAACATCATAAAAGCTGCCGGAGTCTGATAAAAAAAAAACCAAAAACATTTTTCCCTCTATCAACTATCCATAAAATGATCCTTACTTGATGTCCACGTGGTGTTCTAGTTGATGGTAAATTATTCGATTGAATAACATCTTCACCCAGACAAACTCCACGATGGAAATTAAAGTCTTCACGTTGCAATGTGGATATTTCAAATGGATTACCAATTTGATCTCCGATTTCTTTTAATTTAAGCGCATGACCGGACGCCCGAGCTGGCCCATTGTCCATAACAATTGAATAGCCCTCACCCACCGACAAAAATGCGTGTCCAGTTAGTGTGGCAATCGTAAACAAATGTACATCGGGAAGATTGACAGCTTTCTCTTTCATCTTTTTTTTTTATGGAAATAATACAAATTTGGTAAATGTTATGAGATATCAGTCCGGAGACATGAAGGAAAGACGAATGGAAACTTAGGTTACAGTGTGACGCCTATGTAAGACTAAGAGATTCTACTGGGAATTCTATTCGAATGCCTCAGGAATTTCACGATGGCTGAAGTAGAAATATTTCGCTAGTAAGATCTACACGGCAATAATATCTGGAACTGGAATTACGAATATTTAAAAATTCCACATACTCTTCCTCAGCAAAATCCGAATTGTTATCTCAATGATCACAACGAACAATTGCAGAGAATCACTAGAATTATCAAGCGTCGTAAATAAAACTTGGATCACACATTGATTCCTTAATGTTCGACATCTAGCTCAAATGTCAGCTAGAGTTTCAAAAATCGGTAAAGATTTGGTTTTTAAATTCATGAAACTATCCTTAATTTGGAAACGAATTAACTCCATGACCACTTAATTTGCTTAGTCTTTTATGTTTTCCATGGACAGATCTCATGTGATCAGAGAGAAAGAGAGAGTATTTTCAATTTAATAGACTACTTCAGTTCGTTTTATGCCTGAAGATTAAATTATTCCAATCCAATTCAAGCTATACTTAAATTTAACCTTTTAATAGAATTATAATCCAATTTAAATGCTAAATGCTGCCCCTCCCATTCAAAATCACCCAGATCCATCATTAGTTCATTTATTCCCAAATGCTGACCAACAACAACAACAACAAAAAACTTACCTGACATAGTGCATCGGCCATACACATTCTTCCCTCAGCATCAGTATTCCCAACACGAACACGAACTCCTGCTCTAGATGTTATTATCTCGTCGCTAACATAGCATTCCTCGCCAACCGAATTCCGTACCATGCACATAACACCAATAACATGAACATCCGCCGGTTTGACCGTACGAACAACATGCATAAAACCAGCAACAGCAGCCGCACCACATTTATCTCGTGACATACCCGCCATAACGCCGCCAGCCTTAATGTCAGCACCGCCCGTATCGTAAGTGACTCCTTTTCCAACTAATATCAGAGTTTTTCGGGCTGCCTTTGGCGGCACATATTCCAAAAATGCAATACTGCCACAGTGTCGTTCAACAGATGCGGCCGCCCGATTAACAGCCTCAAATAGAGGATAATCTTTGCGCAGTACATTTGGATCACTGATGATGTTTAGTTTGATTGTTTTGCAATTTCCAAATAATTTTTGAAGATGCGCTACAACTTTTGGTGGAGCCATTCGTTCCGGATCTCCGCCACCTATGAACATTATTAACAATTCATTCAATTATAGCTACTAATTAGCTCTTCTAATCTTTAACAGTCTAGGAAGAGATTTTTAAGGATTTCAATCACGAAAATAATTCTTTAGATATGAATCAAGTAATTCTATATAAATTCGGTGTAATTCCGTTTAGTTCCGGTGCATTTCCTAGTAATTTCTTGGGAATGATTACCTCCAAGGCGATAATGATTAGGTTCGAATTCGGATATTACCTACCGTACTTTTGGGTAAAATCGGTCTCTAATGAAAGATTTGAATGCCACTGTGGCGTAAATATTTTATAGGATGCCTGTTCTCCTTCCCTAGTTCCGTTCGTCCTGATGCCTCAACTTACTGGACTGGAAAGAAAATACTGTAACTGCATCTAGGATTTTAGTAGTTCTTGAAATCGAACTGAATTCTAATATGAATTGAATTAATAACCAAACTATTTGTATAGAAATTCCGCTGAATTGATGGAAGCAGCTACCCATTGGTTTTAACAAATTTTACACGAATTTCCTTAATTTGCCGAATAACTGTGCGCGCTCTTCTTTATTATGATCCTTAATACCGACCAAACGGCTCAGTGGATTGAGTTGGTTTCCTTTAGAGTGAAAGGTCCTGACTCTTGACTGAGGTGAAACAAGAAAATGTTCTTTTTCTGGTGTTGACTTTAGTTTTAGGCCAGATGATTGAATTGCACATAAAAAAAAGGCTAGAAATTGGATTATCTCAGAATGACAGTGCTTAAAGGTGACAGGTGAGACGGCGAGCATATGTAAGGTTTCCAGAAGGAACACCTCAAGTGCTGCATTTACACACACAAAGATGTCGTCATATCAATGAGATAAATGCGTATATTTAGTGGTAACAAAATGGCACAATTCTAATAATTGGTAGATCAGGATAGGTCTCGTCACGAATAGAAAAGCGGAAGAATGATCCCTAACAACCATAATTTTTAAAATAAAATAAATACAAACCAATATCTCTGGCAATATGTCGACCTTCTTCAAAAGTTTTTGCTAGCCTAATAATCATGTCCAATTTCTCCTCATTATCACATAAAATTCCAATTTTCTCGATTTTTTGTTGTTTATCTGGAACATCTTCGCGCAGTTGAATTGGCTAATCAAATAATTGGCATACTGATAATAATAATAATAATAATGACAAGCAAAGCATCTAAATGTTCTTACAACATAGAGTTCATGTAGAGCACCCAAAACCGAACATAAGGCTGCATTCTTAAATTTGCCAGTCTCATCGGTCCTTTTTGGTAGAACTAATAGCGGATATTTGGAACCTGCCTAAAAATTATATTTAAAAAATTATCGAAAAATAAGAAGAAGACAAGAAAAAACCACCCACCTTAATAGCACGACCGATTGCTTTGGCTGCCGCACGTTCATACGCTCGTACATCATCAAAGTCATCCAGTTTACCGATTGGTGCATAAACAACTCTGCCAACATTTGGCATATTAAAGCAGGATACCTAATTTTTGTTGTTGTTGTTGTTATTTTTAAATTGTATACCCTCCTCACCACAAAACAATTAATCGAAAATATTACCTCACTATCGAATGCCTTATCTATTGATCGGCAGACGGTAAAATGGCTGGATAAGTGTTCTGGTTCTTTGACATCTATTAGGCACAGTGCATCACATTTGTCAAGGGTGCCAGTGAAATTATTGAAACCTTGCAGTTCACAGGGGGAGTAGCTGTAAGTATGAGTATTATTCAGATTAGCATCTGCAGTCAAAACCACCATCATTCCTAAACGTTAAACCCCCTCCTCCCTCCCTTATTAAGCGGCATCGAGAGGGTTGCCTATAACTCCTTTCATTATGACATAATCTTGCGGTTGGACGTAAATTTGTTAAATTTAATTTCTTTTTTGGGCTTCATCATCATGTACCAAATTGAAGTTGTCGCTGCCACAAGGTCGGACGATAGCGCAGAGACTATGAGAGTAGTAGCATTAGCCTGTCATGAGGGCCTGTCTGACATTGAGGGCAATGATTGGCGCCATGCTTGGGTCAATTCTATTCTGGTGTTGGTATTTAGCATTGGTATTTAGTTTGCATTTGCCAGATTGAAGTTCTGACAGTGTGGTTCGTGTACTGCACGACAGGGAGCGTTCCTTCGATGAGATGTCTGGCGGGTGTTCGTTAAGAACTTCGTTCAGCCTGTAGTTGGTGACGGTATCGCTGACTATGGCGGTGTGGATAGATTTGATGCCTTTCTTTTGTAAGAATAAGGGGTGCCTGTCAGGTGAGCTACGTGCTGGATAAAATCGGACGCCAATTTGGTTTCGATGATGTTGCTATGGATGGCTGATTATGCCGATGATTAGGTAAAGGCGAATTGTTTGGTGATCATTTCATTGGTGGGGTTTTTTTAGAGGAGGAGGACGGTCGTTTTCGAATGAAGGTGATCATGAGCAGACATTAGGTGGCAACCAGTAGCCGACGTGTACATAGGGCCGCGTTTTGGCAGGTTTAAAACTTCGTCCAAGTTGGTGCTTGCTAATTGTGGAGTCCAGGTAAGTATATTTGGATATTTTTAACGATTTAGGCTCCTTTTCAAGTATTAGAAGTGAAAGTGGAGTAATATGGAGATAGAACAAAAAGGAATTAAATAAATTGAATTTAAATGAAGGCGCCACTAGTAGTCCGCAGAGTTAATTTCAACAAAAATTAAAGAAACAATAAAATGCGTGAGTAACTTTTAGTTATTTCATAAATCTACTTACTTTCGCTCCATCGTAATTGTTCTATTTTATCGAAAAATAGCTAAAAACAAGCCAGATGTCAGTGCTGCATTCACCACTGTTGTACAAGAACTAATCTATGGAAAGAAAAACAACACAAAAAAAAAATGATAAATTGGATTTCACTTATCAGCAGTTATCAGCCAAAGTACTTGAAATAAAATAAATTGTGGTTGAAAGTCAATTGTTCTGTGTTGCCATTCAAATAATGACGTAGAATAATCACAGTAATAAAAAAAAATTGGTAAACTAAATTTAATGAAAATCAAAGAACTTATTGTAGAAGATGATATTCTATAAGATTAAGATTAAGATTATGCTGCACAACTCCAATCCAACGAGTCAAAAATCCAGAATTTCGTGAATGTTCGAACAAACAAAAAGAATTTACGAGTCGAGCTTAAGTAAAATTTAAATAAATTCGGAATTTTGGAATTTGGGATTTTGAAATTTTCGAGATTTTGGGGCATTTCGGCATTTTGGTACTATTCCCAGTCCAATAAATTCTTACGTTAAAATGAAAACAGAAATTACAATTGGTTTGTGATCATTTTACTGCAAAAAAGGCTGCCAATTAGGACTAAAAAACTGCCATCATGAATGGATCCTTTTTTTTTGTAATTTTGTAATCCTTTTTTTGTAATTTAATTTATGACCATTTTTAGTAATTTAATAGATTTATTCTTCTCGACCCTAGGTGGTTTATTTTTTGGCTAACTCCACAATTCCTCGCCCTATCTGTCGGTTCTTGACCAACGCCTTTTTATTTGAGGCTCTTGATAAGTTTTCTTGGACGGGTTTTTTTAAGAAGCAAGAGGCTTTTTACAAATTCTTATACTTCAGATGTTGTTTTCTAACATTTGAAATGTTTCCTTCGTAGAATCGGCGAATTTTGGCAAATATTCCCCTGAATCGATGCTCTAGGCCTACACCGTTTTAAATGGAATCCGAACCACTCGGTCCAGAGCTGAATTTCCGTGTGAGAGAAAAACACGGGTTCGATTCCTGCCTGAGAGTGAAAATCTCAGACAGGAATCGAACGCGGGACCTCCCGTTCCAAATGACATCACCTCTACCAATGAGTCAACTGGTCGGTAGAGATTTAATTTATTTGAAGGGGAGGAGGTGTTCCAAAATTATAGCGTCTTATTATACAACAAATAAAAACTCTTTTGTTTCGAAATTTTATTATTTAGTAGGAGAAAACACGAAAAAACCCTAATTTTTAGATAAAAATTTGTGTGGGTGTGGGTGGTTAACAAATTTGCCCTTTTGACATAACCACTTTTCGCAGGTCTAAAAGTCTAAAATCCAAAATTTCGCACAGCGTTCGTTAGGTATTCGTGTTTCTGAGTGATCCTAGATCGAAAAATCGGTCTCTTCCGACATTTGCTTGAAACATGTGGACAAAATTGTACTGAAAAACGTTTTTGTAGTTGGAAGTAATACTTTTAGAGATAAATTGATACACGCCCACTTAAAATAATATTTGCATGATTTAATTAATTTATCTCTTGTTTATTCTATTTAACCATTAATAAGCAACATTTTTAATTGCACCATTAAATGAACTCAAAGTCGACTTTAGCTCTTTTGTTTCTTATCGGAGTCAATTTAAAAAAAAAAAAAAACAATAAAATGTGGTTTAAAATTAATAATCTTTTTCACTTTTATTTATTTTGATGATTTAGTGCTGTGGTGTATCTTCAGTACAGTCATATAGAAACTAATACTACTAAAGTAAGGGGGGACTATCCAAGACAAGCAAATTCAACGAATTTGTTCGACAAACAGACAGACATTCTACTTTCGTCCACAGTATCATTGCGATTGTTATGAAATTGTTTACAAAAATTAAGAAAAAATTAGTGAGATTTTCTTTAAATACAGTTAGCCCTCCTAGAACACTGTTTCACTTGAAGACGATAAGAAAATTGCAGACATCCTCGTAACTATAGCATGGTACTAGATAATACCTATTTAACACGTACAACACGGTTCGGTAGAACACGGAATTATGTTGGAACTTATCTACCTGGTTATAGGAGGGATACCTGTAATTCAAAAAATTCCCGCCAAAATTGCTGGTTTCCAGAAATTTTTATTATTTTGCTGACACCGAAATTCTACAAACAAAAAAAAACTGTCCAAAAGTCCAAAATTCTCTTTGTTACAGGCGCAGCAACGCCATCCACAATCGAATCTGCTTATGTCGAGCAAACAGCAATGCCCATAAAAATCAAAAATTTGGTGCGACAAACAAAAACCAACACCATCCATGGTGTAATCTCGCGCAGGAAGATGCTTGTCGAATTTGCTCGTTCTTGGATAGGCCGCTTAAGAATCATATTCGTCTCACAAAACCCACCCACCCTAAAAAGTCGGTTTTTCATATTAATCACTAGGAACTGGCGACTTTCTGTCGAGTAAGTCACCAAAGATTGATCTATCGGACCCTAACATTTTTGGGCATACCCAAAATCGAGACAGTATAATCATGGACATGGTCAAGTAAGTTCAATGTGTAATTTTGGAGTAATTTCTTGGGACATTTTTACAACTCCCTACAAAATTTCGATATTTAATTCTTCACTCTTCAAAACACAAATTTTCAATTTTCGGAAGAGATTAGAACATTTCCCCCATATATATAGGACTAAGTACTGTTCTGTAGGCACAATGAACCCCTGCGGATTCAAGTGCAATGAGAAGTTTGAACCAGGTCAAAATTAATCTCTTAAGGACTATTCTGGAACAATTTTATGAGATCTTTCGTAACGGTTCAGTTTCCAATTTTTAACGAAGAATGCTGTCCATCGTTCATCCTATTTCTATAACAAGAATGTTTAACAGACCGTCTATGCATAAACCGGGCAAGCAGTACAGTCTGCTATGAATCAAATACGAACCTGCCACCTCCTTCCTATTTATGCATCGATTGGATTATGTCAAGAGTTTTGTGGAACTGTTTCCACGGTTCTTCCTGGGTAAGTTACAAATTTTGGACATACAGGAATAATATAATACTCATACTTAACATACAGAACCAATTTTTTTTTTTTTCATTTACCGCATTCAAGATAAAATTCTTATGCAAGACTAATCAATTGTTATAAGTCAAAGATTAGACAATGATGAAGTATGTATCTTGATGTGAAGCACCACTATCAAATTTAATCAATGAATTTTCTAGCACAGCTATCTAGAATTTAATAAAAATTAAATCACAAATCTAAATTATTGCTTATGGTAGGCACCCACGTAGTCAAAAAAGATGTTAAAGTAAAAGAACATTTCTAGACGCCATGAAGGACAAGTTTCGATACAATTGATAAATACGATTAATTACCACTAATCTATAATGGAAAATACTAATGCTTATAGATCAATATGATGGGTAATGCAATAATTATGTTTGGGGCCCATCATTTAGGTCACCTACTACATCTAGGCTAGGTACTTTTATGAAGCAAAGAAACATCGCCATTAAATAATGATGAATGAAAATAATGATGAATGAAATTCGATTGAAAATGCTTAACATCTTTATCAATATCTTATTGCAGTTTATTTATGGAGAATCACGAAACAAGTGTGCTTTCCCTTTTTCCTGGGATTAAAAATGTTGGTGTATTTTGAGTTTTTAAGATTCTAACCTAGATCTTTGAATTCAATATTATTGTGAAAGTGAATAAATAATAGCAATAATTTAAACAAAATAGACTAAAAATATACCAATTTCGTTTGTTTTTATCGTCAATACCTAAATATTTTCGGTTTTATTCACTTTTTTGCACTGCAACTATTAAATTAACAAAAGAAATTCCACCGCACAAAAAAATTGTTTTTTTTTATCTTTTGACGCGCTTTATGCGCAATATTTTTTAATGTCCAATATCTTTCCAATATGATTTTTGTCCAAGTTTATGCCGTCTTTTTTGTGTCTATACAAATTCCATAGAGTATAGATCTATAATACTAGTGAAATGTATATACTTAAAAAACTGTCATAGTTGACGTTTTGCAATCCAGCGACACAGAATACTAAAAAAGTATCAATTCTGTCAAAACAATGATAATACACTAAAGTTAAGACGACATAAATGAAAGAATTCAAAAATCTAAAATTATTTACCAAATTGTAACCTTTTTTGTATATCATACACTAGCGGCCACTCTATAAAATCTACTATAGTGGTGCGACAACCTGATTGTTGAAGAGTTATTATTCGTTTTATTCATTTCGCCTTCATATGTCAAGTGAAAGTGAATGTCAATGTATTATCAAAACAATTTATAAATAATTTTTATTCTTTTCTTTCCTTCTTTTCTATATTATTAAAAAAATTGATAAATGTGCAGAAAAACAATACTTAACTTATTGAAA
>JANSTT010001675.1:0-34104 GCA_026745375.1 Platyura marginata
GTTCATTTTCATCCCTATTAGCTGCTTTAATTAGGCAGCTAATAGGGATGAAAATGAACACTCAATTTTTATATACATACATAAGTCAAAGGGGTATAAATCCATGGACTTTATTTTGTATATTTAGAATCGATTTGGTATTAGTTGTAATCTCTTTTGTTACTTTAATGTAAACAAAACAAAAAAATTGTCCTTAAAAAAATAAGAAAAAGGTCTTTTAACATAACAACGTCTGCATTCTAATCGGTCAATTATATTGAAAAATCTACGAAATAACAAAATAATTCATAAAAAAATAAGAAAAGAAGATTGACATAAAATATGATTTTCCATAAATATGTTTACGTAATATTACATACATACAAACATACATACATACATACATACATACATACATACATACTATATATACAACAGCCACAACTATAGCATCTAAACAAATAACCGTTCTGGTATAGTCCTTTTCTGATGCTTGTACCTCGTTATCATAATCACCGTAGCTAAACTCCCACAAACAAAATACAAACATCCCCATCCAGGACTGTTTTGTGTTGTATGCCATTCGGCAATGTGTTCCCATTGTGTCATTTTATATGTAATACACACAAACAGATGAACTTACAGACATGTCATTATTAAGGTATATTGTTCCACTCCAGTCATATGAATAAGGTACCTTACCTAAAGTGTTGTATATATGTACATATGTACTTACATACTCGTCTACATACTTATATATAGCGGCTACACATAGGTACCATTGTATTATATAAATCTTCGTTATCAAAGCTTGCGAAAACTAAGTTTGTTCTATGTTCATTGGGCGCTTAGTGGCGCTAGGTGATAACTTTGATCAAAAAAAAAGAAAAGAAGAGAATTTTGAATAATTAAAAAATGTAATTTGGTTGGTGTTCAAAGAGTTTTTTTTTTTGCTCCTTCATTTTTATATATGCCTATTTGTCGTCTAGTATCCCTCCATACTCCATAGAACATGAGATGGAACAAGAGAGATGATAAAATTTGAAAAAATTTGAAAATATTTTTTTCTCTCATATAAAACGGAGATACTCAGTGGCGGCTCGTGACAATTATTGATCCCATGTCATCGTCTCAGTATTTTTTTTAAACTTAGGGTATTTTTTATGGAAGAAAAATTTAGGGGTTCGACGAACATCTTGATCTTGCCCATTTTTGCGGCTGTCTGTTAAAAAGTGATACAACTTTGAATTTTTCTAATACTAAAGATGTGATTTTGAACTTTTTGCATTTTTATATAATTTTAAATTTCCAGCATATTTTGTCAAATAAATTTTTTGGAAAAAATTAACCCTTTAGGTTCACAGATTTTGAACACGAAAGGGTTAATCAAAAATTTTCAAAAAGCAACTCATCGTTCTCAAAATTTTATTGTAATCGTTTTCGTATATTTTTTATTTTTAATAAACGTCACCCCTTTAAGGTCAAAGGTAATGGGTTAACTTTTAAAAATATCCTAATTAACTAAAAACTTGAAGAATGTCTCCCTGAATAAATTTAGTTGAATTTAAACTTTTTTTGGTTAACCCTTTCATGTTCAATATATGTATATATGGATCTTAAAAGGTTAATTTTTTGCAAAAATTTCATTTAACAAAAAATGCTGGAAATTTAAAATAATATTAAACTGCAGAATTATTATATTAAACCAGAACCAACCGACTAAATCGCTCAGTTCATTTGAGTGACTGCCTTTGGAAGGTCTCAGGTTCAAGACCGACTGGCGATGAAACACGAAGTGTTTTTCTCTGGTTTGTTGATTTGAATCTGACGCCAGATGATTGAATTGCACTTAAAAACAGTCTAAATAATGATATTTTCTCTAAAAATTGCAATGCTTAAGAATAACTTTGAAATTTTGAGCATTTGTAAGGTTTTTGTAAAAAAAAACACATCAAGTGCTGCTTTGTTCCACAAAAAAGAGCTTGTCATGTCAAATTGAGATAAATCTATTAAAAGGGGTGTCTAATGAGCCCATCTATAGAGGCCTAAGGAATTTTGTGCGCTCTTGGGCGTCCGGCCTCTCTCACACTAACTAAACTTCATATAATCAGAAAGTTCAAAATTGTGTCACTGGATGATAATCTAATGGAAATTGTTCAGAAAAATTAGAAAAATGTCGAAAATGTAGATTGTGTTCGGTATAGCTGGGCTGTGGTTCGGCAATTATTGCTTTTAAATGCTCTGACAAGAAATAAATTATTTTTGGTCCTTCTTTATGATCCTTTGACATCATGAGGTGTGTAGTGGCAGTTCTATTAATAAATTGTTGTGACTAACTAATAGAGATCAATAAATTCCTTTTAAACTACTTCCACCAACTACTGATTCAACTAATGGCGTCACCGCACTGTTATCAACACGACAGTTAACAATAATTTTCCCCGGAAAATGTCTTACTTCTCTATAGCCAATGGAGATAATATATTTAGTGAAATTATTCCGTAAACTTCTGGCTAAATGCTATTATTTTCTTTTACCAAACAACTTTCGGGAATTTTCTTCGAATTAATTTGTTTTGCGAAAACATTTTGTTGGATATTCCACAGATTGTTGTTCAAAATTAATTACGAACCAAAATCACGCCAATGATATGACCAATAAATCCACAATTTAGTTTGATCAAGTTAAACAATAGACGGGAATCGTAACTAAATATTGAAAATAACTTTTTAGAGTTTGTAGCCGTAAAATTTGTTGACTTCAACAAAATTTAATCGTCAATTTTTGGCCCGGGGAGTGAGGGATGGGGGAATAGGTAATCAAAAACTTCCTTTATTAATTGTGTGAATTAACTGCCCTAATAAATTTTTATTTTTATTGCTTTATTGGTAATTTAAGCTCTGCATCATCGTATCATATTCCATATATGGTTTTTTGGGGTTCATTTACACAATCGACAGGTACAGGTTTCAATGTAGTAGCAAATTTTGAGCTCAGTTTTTCTCTTGCAAACACAATATTATGACAATAAACCACTTGTTAAGTGAATGTATTAATTTGAGACGTATTAAATTGCACATGTAAAGTTGACACCTTACTTATATAACAAATTAGCATACCCTTCTGTTGATGGTGCGAATCAAAATGGAAATTAACTTTAAGATCGGTAATGTGGAAAAGATATGTAGGTGTTGTGGCAAAATCTATTGTGATTTTTATTATTTTTTTTTAGTGTGTGTAGAAGCTGCAGCTGGTTTTTAACGATGCAGGAGACCGGGGTGATTTTATTTTAAATATAGAAAAAAATTCTCCATAACTTCTATGATGGAACCAATTCATTAAGTAAATCGATTTTTTTTTTTTTTATTACTGACATTTCTAAAATTCATAAAATTTTAATTAAAAATTGATGATTTTGAATTTGTTCCTAAAACGTTTCATTATTGTTCCATCAATCAGAAGAAATTTTGGAAGAAGGATTTTTTTTGAATCGAACTAAAAAAGCAGCATTAGGAGTAATTGTACTATGAACAAAAAAAAAAACTTCGTGTATTCTGGACGAAGCTATGATGTAGGGATATTCTGGCTATCGTCATAAGACCATAAGAAAACCAATAGAAAACTATTAGAAGGTCATTATAAGACCATCAGAAGGCCATCAGAAGACAATCAGAAGACTATCTGAAGACAATCAGAAGCCTATCGGAAGACTATCAGAAGACCATCAGAAGAACAGCAGAAGGCCGACAGAAAGCAAGCAAAAGGCCATCAGAAGACCGTTAAAAGACTATCAAAAGAACATCAGAAGAACATCAAAAGCACATCAAAAGACCAATAGAAAACTAATAGGAGCCCATTAGAAAACCATCAGAAGAACAGCAGAAACCCATTAGAATACCATCGGAAGACAATCAGAAGCCTATCAGAAGACCATTAGAAGACCGTTAGAAGACTATCAGAAGAACATCAGAAAACCATCAGAAGAACATCTGAAGACCATAAGAAGATGATTAGAAGACTATCAGAATACTGTCTAAAGATCATCAGAAAACCATCAAAAGAACATCAGAAGAACATCAGAAGAACATCAGAAGAACATCAGAAGATTTCAATAAACAGCATTATTTCGTCATACATTTAATGAAATGACTATGGAGAAATGTGAACAAAAAAACATTTTTGAGAAATCATAATCATAAACCTGCACCTTAAACTAATCAATTGAGAATTTATGCCAAAAGTTTATAACAAACCAAATCCTACCCATTATTTAGCGTACAACATTTTCTAAAATTCTTTATAGGTTGCACCCTCATTACAATAAATAATAAAACCCTTAACGGCCAAAAGGTGTACGGTCTATACGTTCATTGTATTCACAATTCCAATAATCTACGGGTGCATTAAAACAACAAAACTGATAATCATCTACTTTCAACTTGTGTACTGTACGATGTACGTGTATGCCCCCGACTAAATGGATTTCTGATTGCTTGATTTTATGGACATTTGTTTTTATTTATTATTATACTCATCATAATGATAATAATAACCGCATGCTATATGTAAAAAGCCATTGACCAATTGGAATATCAACTACTCCTAATAATACATTGTACATTTATTATTTGAAAAAGCTTTTTAAAGAAAAAAAATCCTTTTTCTTCAGAATATCTTGACGGAATAGAAAAAAAAACAACTTCCAATCTAATCATTAGTGTTGGGGGGGGAGAAGAAGTTCTTTGTTGTAGACAGTGGCGGCTCGTGACAATTATTAATCCCTTCATCATGGGACTATTTAAAAAAAAACTTAATTCATTTTGATGAAAGAAATCGAGAAAAAAATTTGGTGAGGCTGCGAACATCTTGACCATTTTTTTGGCGGTTTTTGTAAAAGGGACCTAATTTTGAACTTTCTTAATACTATGGTTTTCAAACTTTGTATTTCTAGGTTATTTTGAATTTTAAGCATTTTTTGGTAAATAAAATTTTTTTGAACATGAAAGGGTTAACCAAAAAAAAAATTAAATTCAACTAAATTTATTCAGAGAGTTATTCTTTATGTTTTTGGTGCATTAATATATTTTTAAAAGTTAACCCTTTAAAGGCACCATGACCTTTCATGATCAAAATGTATGGAGCTTAAAGGGTTAACTTTTTCGAAAAATTTTATTTGGCAAACAATGCTTAAAATCCAAAATAATGTAGAAATACGAAGTTTAAAAACCATATCTTAGTATTAACCCTTTCACGGACGCAAGAATTTCAAGAATCCACTCAGAAAGCCAGTTAATGTTTCTTTCTTTCTAACATATATGTTTGAAAATTTACCATAAACTGCAATTGCAGTGATGACTCACTAGAAACCCTAAGTATCACTGCAATTGCAATTAGCGTCCGCGAAAGGGTTAAGAAAGTTCAAAATTGATGAAGGGATCAATAATTCTCACGAGCCGCCACTGGTTGTAGCTTTTTGTACATATGGAAGTTCAAACAATTAAAAGTTTTTTTCTATTTGTAATTTTTTTTTTTTTTGGGGGGAATTTTTAAAGAAAACAGGAAAAAAACCTATTTTTTAGCATAAATATGTATATGTCCATTTTCACGATTTTATCGGTCGAATATGTCCATTTTCACGATTTTATAAAAAATTTATTGCAAAAAAATTTCAAGTCATTCGAACTCTCGGCCACGCTCAAAAAATTTAAACAAAAACACAATGCCATACAAATGTATGACAACCCTAGCTACACATCGACAATAATTGCATCAAAATTAGACAAAGACGGTGAAAAATGCATAATTATTGTGGGGAACTCTTGTATTCGTGCAAAACAACAACAACATTGTCTACCTTTTCTATCTAAACTACACACACATAGGCACATACAGAGAGTCATGCGCCCCGTTAACTTTGCTGCAGAGAAGAGACAATAATAAAAATAATGTTGCGAGATGGAGGTTTGGAGAAATCGACAAGAGGGTAGAGTATAAAAAAAATATTGGAATAAAAGAGTAAAGGTAAAACTGTTTCGTTAAGTTTCCATGAGAGAATAGATAGAGAGGGGAAATTTGTTTACTTAACAGAAATGTTATCAGCTTCCCCAATACAAAGAGAAATTTGAGCGTAAAATATTCTTCTCTTGTATTAAAACGCTTTTATATGAAAAATGAACAAACATAAAGTCCATCGAAAATCGTACCCGTAGTGTATAGATGCGTTCACATATTTAGTTAGGATTTCGATTTTGTTTATTAGTTGTGCTGTAGCTTTTGAGCGTGTTGGATGTGAATGCGATCTTGCGATATAAATAAACGTGTGAAACTATAGGCCAATAAAAAGTTCGCAAAAATTTTGTTTTTTTTGGTTTTTTTTTTTGTTGATTTATAAAAATTATGTAATACAAACACAGCCACACACACATTTTATATTACATGCTGTATTATGATAGTAAATCGGTAAAAAAAAAAAAAAACGTTTTTGGATCAGCACCGGAATTACTAAAAAATTAAAATAAAAAATAAAAAAAATTTAAAGAGACGTGACACCACAAATATTTATTTATTGCATTAAATAGTTTTTTTTTTATGTAGTATCTATCCATGAAAATTTTCTCACGCGGCATTTTTTCTATTTTATTTTTTTCCATCTAACTTTTTTAATTGTACAAAGTTTAAACTTACCTTTGTGTGAATCGTACGTGTTTAAATAATAAAATATATCCAGAACGAAGCAAGAAAAAAAATAATAAAAAAAAAAAAAAAAAAACCACGAATAATAAAAGAAAAATTTTTTAAGCATATTTTATTGTATGATATACAAAAGAAAATAACACGCACGTCCAAAGTGTAATTCCAAGAAATACAATAATAATCGGTACTCTGGACGATAAATTCTTACCTATACGATTTCAAAGTGTAAAATTAATTTTTAATTGTTTATTTACGCTGATCAATTAAAAAATATTGTTTTTATGATATCGGGACCGTTTACTTTAACGGTAAAAAGTTTCGTTTATTTGTTTTTGTTTTTGTTTCTTTACTAACTATGACTATGTGAACATGGAAATGAAAATGTACCAGAGCTGTTAGAAGGAGGTACATACAATACTTAGTTTGATTATACCGTCGCTCCCCATATAATAATAATAATAATAATGACAACGAGACCAATTAACGATTTTTGTTTGTGTTGATTGTGATTTTTTGATTTTTTTTTTTTTTGGTCGTTGTTGATTGTGCTCCACATCAATTTGATTGATTTGTGTTTGATTAATTATTGTAATTAAAGTTTTTTTTTTTTTTGGGGGCGAAAAATTGTTCCGACATTTTTGGGTTTTTTTTTTTTGGTGACAAAATCTATTATAAAGAAAACCTAATCGAAGCAGATTGGGGGTGGTTTTTTCTTTGTATTGGAAAGTTTTATGTTTGGATTATGTAAGTTTTTTTTTTCTTCTTATTTTTTTTTTTTTTTAATTTTAAGTGCATTAAATTAAGAGTTTTTTTTTCACCAATTTTTAATTAATTTTTTTGTTAGCTCAACATTATTTTGAAATGTTACCATAGTAATTGTTATACTCGTAGTTTGTTTTTTTAAATTTATTTACTTTGTCCGAAAAACATCGTTACGCTTGAATAGATACTTTGTTGGAAATCGATATACTTAGCTATACTTAAATTTAATTTAAATCAAACAAAAAGTCTCCTATCTCAATATATTTCAATTATGTAAATGTAATTGTAATGTTTCAAAACATTATATCTAATTAATTACTTTAGTCGATAATTACTATAGTTAGGTATACTTGTACATGGTAAATTTTACTATATTTTTTTGTTTTTTTTTTGTTTTTTTTTATCTATGTCTGCTAAAACGGTGATAGGTTTCACAATGGAATGTCACTTTGGTATATCATATGGTCAGAGAGATGGCAAAAGAGATACATTACACTATAAATACTTACCTGCTGGGAAACCAGTAGTTTGCATTGTAAAACCACAATTATATTTAATTGCATGTTGTTGTTATATATATATATATATATATATATCTATATAATGTATGTATATATAGCCGGATACAATGTATATGTACCAACTTAACCAACCACTTTGTGTTATGTTTACAATAGCAACGATATTGAAGTTTAAATGTATTTTTTGTTGTTGTATAATCATAAGTACTGTGGAAGCATTATTTATGTACGTTAATTAGGTAAAATTGTAGAATCTACTAAAATATTCTTTTATTTATGAATATACCTACAGGGTGTTTATGTTCAAACTTTTTTGTTGTTGTTGTTTTGTTCTTCTTTTAACTTGACAAGATTGTCGAGGATTTGAAGCGAAAAATGCTTAAGTGACTTTTTTTTGTATCTAAAAACGATTTTGAAATTATAGAAGGGGGTGTTTCATATTTTTAACATAAATTTTGTAGAATTTTATTAACGAATAAAATTCCGACCAACAGTGTGTACCCAAAAAAATTTTCGGTGCCTGGACAATATCGAATTATAGCCAAACACTACACAAAAATATGGAAAACATAAATTTTGGAAATATTTCGCAAACAATAGAAAAATATGTTTCCAAACAAGAAACATTTGACAAAAAAAAGTTTCCATTGACAAGTTTATGTTGTTGCTAAAAAAAACATATATGATCATAAATTTGGGAAACATTTTGCAAATTACCAAGAACTTGTGTCCACATGAAACATTTAACCAAGAACAAATTAAATAACCAAGAACATGTGTCCACAAGAAACAATTGACGAAAAATGTTTCTTTTACATTGGAACACACGATCGTCATCGAAGTGTTTTCAAATTTCTTATGGAAACAAATTTGTTACTAATTTGGAAAATATTTCGCAAATGACAAAAAAAAAATATGTTTCTACGAGAAACAGTTGACGAAAAATGTTCCGATGGACAATTAATGAACAGAAACATGTGTCCACGAGAAACAATTGACGGAAAATTCTCTTCCACATTGGAACACATGATCGTCATCGAAGTATTTTGTTATTGTTTCCAAATTTCTTATGGAAACAGATTTGTTACTATAAAAACATATGGGAAACAAATTTCGGAAATATTTCAAAAATGACCGAAAACATATGTATGTCCACAAGAAATATTTGACGATTATGTTGTTTTCAATATTATTATAGAAACATTATGGAGAATATAATTATTTCGTTTGTGGAAACTAAATTGTCTGCCAGAAGAGAGCAATAAGCTATTATTTCTATCTAGCTGTTTAAAAGCTATGGCCAATTGAAAATGTGAACAGAAACAGAACATCAGAATAATGTTTCTGTCCCCGATAACCCTTTGAAGTTAAATACATTTTAATGGGAACACTTTGATAGCACTTATTAAGATATAGTAGATAATAGACAATTACTTAGTAGCTTTATTTAAATCACTCGCAAATATTTTGAGTAATAATTTGTAACAAATTTGTTTCTACGATATCGCAGCATTGGGTGAGGTCTAAGAACCATTTTTTTAAGTAAATTGAATTTTAAAAATTAAATTAACGCGTTATTTGCTCTCTTAATGAATATAACACAAAAATATCAAATATAAATAAATTAATCACAATTACTTGTATTGCTCATATTTATGTACATAAAATTCTGACTCAAAAATTATCTAAAACGGAAATGTTTATCAATTCAGAATTGAGTATCAAATTAGTTAAAAATAAATATCTTGTGAAATAAGTCATTTTGTGGTAGCCTAATTCAAAAAAAGATCACCAAAGAAAATATTGTTTTAATAAATATGTAAGTATTTGTGTCTAAAACTGTTAATGATCGATGTTAAAAATAATTGATCTGTTTTTTTTCTCTTCAATCGATCGATCATATGATCTATGATCATATGATATAATTATGTATAAAAATTCTGTTCCCAAAAAACACTTGAGTAAAAAAGAATGACCGAGAATGATCTTAAATTGATCATGGAATGGATGCGATCAATATCCCAACAATGACTCTTTACGATCATATCAACAAAAATGGCGCTACAGGCCGGATCGGTGCTTGACCGCTTCACAGCAGTTAATTTTTTGTTACAATCTCCGGTTGGTGGTCACACGATCAACCCTTATTTAAGCTTAGGAACATTTCAATTGAAAATACTCCACAATTGCCAAATTCCACCAATTTTCATACCTTTAGGATGATTTTTCGAACATTTGAAGTGTTTTCTTTGTTGAATCGACAATCCGGACAGTTATTTCTTGACATGTTACCCTGGACCTACATTTTTAAAGTGAAATCTAACCCACTCGGCTCAAAGTTCAAACTCCTCCGTTTGAGAGAAAAACACTTAATATTTACCAGACTACCAAACAGAAATCGAACCCAAGACCTTCCGTTCCAAAGGCATTATCTCTACCACTGTGCCATTTGGTCGGTTGTTGCGATCATATAATTTGTTTAATCTCAAGTTTTTAATTTTGTAATTGATCTTTATGGCAAGCAAGTATTTTAAGTATGATCGTAATACGGGTTTTATGATCTAATGCTGTGTGAACACTGAACACTTAGTCAAATTGATTTAAATTCGTTGATATTTAATTTACAAGATTTGTATCTATAATTAGAAATATTTCTCAGTAATAAAATACTTAGTGATAATCGATGTTTGTGCATAAGTAATTAGTACTTTTCTCTCGTGTACATATAAATATTATGGTAAATGATAATTATTATTACTTTCTCGATATGAACAACGTTTTGCTAGTCATATTTTAACTGCCATTGCTCACGGAAGTAATTTAGGTTATTTTTTAATTGCATATTTACTTATATAATAGAATACATGCCTGCTTAATAGTAATTATTTTTAAACGACCGCAGGTAAAAACTTCATTTCAGTGTACATATCGACTTAATGAATTGATTTGTACTGGGTTGATGTCACATTGTCATAGCAAATAATCTAAGCAAAATTCCCTATCCCAGACGGGGTACAAAAATAAAATTTTCAATTTACTGGAATATTCTGTAATTTTGACAATTCTGAGTGTGGATCATTGAGTTGTTTTTAGCCGAAAGTCAAAGCTTAAAAGTTTTTGCCCTTTGATATTTTGTGTCCTGCTTTTTTGGTGGAATTTGAATTTTCTTTATTCAATGGCAGTCGATAGTAGGTCGTAATTTTCGTATTTTTATTTTTTTTTGGCAATATTTCGATCATTTATTCTCTTCAGCGAAGAATTTTTAATTTTGGATTTTTTTATTTTGGATTTTTAAATTTTGGATTTTTTAATTTTGGATTTTTAATTTTGGATTTTTTAATTTTGGATTTTTTAATTGAACATTGAAATGTGTTGCAATGGTAAATAACGGTAATGGTTTGATTGCAGTAAAGTAAACGTACACAAATGTGTCAACCTCCCTGAAAAGGTTAAATTAAAACTAGCTGTTTTCAAAATTGATGGAAAAATTAATTAATTTTCTTTAGAATAATTTTGCAAAAATCCTCAGTGCCATCTGTCATCGAATAAGAAATTTCTGTCTCTGTCTGTAATTTGATGTTCATATGGTTGATCCGTTCTATTAATTTATTAAATAAAATAAATTTTGGCGCTGCACAATAAAAGCAATCTGACTGTTTATTGTTAATTAAGAAAATTTCCTAACAAGAATGCTAAAAAACAAAACTGTTCTAGACATTTCCAAAAAATCAGATAAAAAATGGGAGAAAAAAAACATCGGAACCTCATATTTGGACACTAATTTGTTCTAATAGTTTCGAACCAGTGTCTGGCAATATTTTTTTTATCTCGCAAAGTATATGGTACCGGTTGATCAAAACATCACGATCTTATCATTGATAAAGATGCTTAAAATTCCTTTTAAATAGAAAGAATTTGTTTTTAATGTTTTTTACATTTAATTTCAAGGCACCGGTTTATGACCGGTGAAAGGGTTAACATTTTCCAAAAAAAAAAGAAATTATCGAAAGCATTCACAATTAAATTCTGTGAAAGTTGAGTGGTTTTTTGAAATTTTTTTTAGTTAACCCTTTCATTTAAAAAATATATATGTAGGGCGTAAAGGGTTAACTTTTGGCAAAAAAAAATTCATTTTCAAAAATGCTACAAATTTTAAGTGATATAAAAAGGCAAAGTTTCAAAATCATATTATTAACATTAAACCTATGACCGCGGAGCTGTGACTGTGAGTCACTTTTCTATTTAAAACAACCTATAACCATAAATAAATAATTAAATGACACTAATTACTATTCAGCAATATTATTTTTATTTATTTTTATATTATTTAATTTTTTTTCATATAAAATAAATACATTATACATTTTGTATAAGTGCCTCTAAGTCACACCTTGACAGTTAACGTTACTAATATAGCGTGGCAGTAATAGGGTTAAACATTTGCCAAATTGTGTCAATTTTTTTAAAAAAATCAACCGAAAAAACGGTCAATATTACATAAGTTTTTTTTTTAAAATAATTCTCACGTACCGCCACTGAATTTTTAGTAACAATTAATTCAAAATGTTGGATGACGTTTACAAATTTTTCTAAAAAATTGTTTTCAATTAAGAGAAAAATATTTTGTGTCCTACTCAGTATGTTTTTGATTGTATTTAGTCATTCCATATTAAAACGTAAATTACGGGCTGACCATAGTAAGAATTTGGCTGAAAGTTTATTAAATAACTTTTCCAACGTGACCAAACACATGAAAATCGATTTAGATGATTTGAAGAATTTACGATTTTTTTTAAGCTGCGTGGGTATTTTTCAATATTTTAGTGATTTTGCCAAGAAATTTGGAAGTCCATTTTTTTCACTCAAATTTTATATTTTTTTGTTCCCTCCGGGAAGAAATTCAATTCTAAAAGTTTCAGCCAAATCACTGATGGTCAATCCGGATGACAAGATATCCGTTTTTATATGGAATATTATGGCTGATATTCATAAATGCCATTCCTACAAAAAAAAAACTACTTAGAAACCGAAAATATTTCTTTTATAATCCCATGCCAAATCATTAAATCTTAAGCCATAGTATGTGTGTCTGTCTGTCACACTCTTAATTGAATAGCCCTGTTGAAATGCCATCTTGTCCGGTAATTAAATTTATACTTTTGCCAGATGTTAAAGATACTCAACCAGAAAAAGGGAATGCGGGAACGCGCTTTAACGAAAAGGTAGAACTAATGTAACAATCTATTAAATTTCGGTAATAGCTTTACCATTGTTTTAATTATGTGTTTTGGGTTTTTTTTTTTTTTTTTTTAATATGTTTTGAGCAATTAAACAAGACATTTTTATTGGTGACTATAAAAAAAAATGGTTTTTTTTTTTGTTCGTTTTACTTAAATGGCTATATAACAAAAAGAAATGTATACCAACTATTAAAAAACAAAAACAAAAAAAACGAAGTACCCATATAAAAAAAAAAAAAATTAAATACACAAACATTGATTTCGAATTATAAACATTTTAAAAAGTTTGTTTTGGTATTTTAATTCGAACAAAATTATAAAAGAATTTAAATGGTCGGAATTGAACAAAAACGACATTATTTATCTAAATGCAAGCGACCTATCATTATGTTTAGTAGGTGTTTTCAGGTTATGTATCCGTAATGTCAACACTTTTGTATTTTAAATTAACATTTTGTGTTTAAATAGATTTTTATGTATGTATGTATAGAGAGTTATTTTTAATTTCTATTTATAAAATGTTAAAAGTATAGCGATAAAAATCGTACAATGTTAATGTTAAAGAAGCTGAATGGAACATGGATAATGAAATGAAACTAACTAGGTAGGTATGTGGATAATAAATGACAAACAAATTAAAAAATTTAAAAACAAATCATTTGTAACAGTGTATAATCTCATAATATATTTATATAAATAGCGCTTCTTGATAATATCTTAAGGTAGAGATTTTTTTTTTTTCAATATTTCTTAGGTAAGTAGGGCGACCTTTACACCTTTTTTTTAAAAATAAAATTATAAAATGGCTGCTACTAAAGTATTCCGCCCCTACCCTACTCCTACCCTTCCTCCACCCTTCCCCTCCTTTTCCTCATCCTTCCCTCTACCCTTCCACCACCTTTTTTCAATATCACAAAATTTGAGAGATAATGGCCGTTTGCTAGTATTTTAGTATGGTGGGTCCTATAAGGGTTAACGATTGAAGAAAACTGGTGACCTCTTTTTATGCAATACAAAAAAAAAAACTTTTTTGTACTTATATACAATTTTTTCGCAATTTCATATAAGAATTGCGAGAAAATTGCCATTTTATTGTAATTTAGTATGGGGGAGGGGTTCTAATAAGGATTAACCCCTTGTAATTGATTCCCACTAGTCTGATTCGTTTAACCTTTTCGGAACCAAGTCCAATATATTGGATAGCTTTATTTTGATAAATTTTGTTCTAAAAATGTATAGAACAAAATTTATCAAAATAATGCTGTCCAATGTATTGGACTTGGTTCCGAAAGGGTTAAAGTCAAATATGTTTTATAAATCAATCACGAGTTAGACAGTCGTGATAATAAATGAAATAATCTGTGGCGATGTCTGAGAATTATTGATCCCATCTTAATGAGGCTATTATTAAAGAAAACTTACGTCATTTTTATGGAAGAAAATAGAATCAAATTTGGCCGTTCACCGAACTCCTTGACCGTTTTTCGGCAAAAGTGACCCAATTTTGAACTTTCTTTATACTAAAAATATGGTTTTCACACTTTGTATTTGTATATTATTTTTAATTTCCAGCATTTTTTGCCAAATAAATTTTTTTGGAAAAAGTTAACCCTTTAAGGTTCATACATTTTGAACATGAAAAAGTTAACCAAAAATTTGCTAAAAACTACTCATCATTCTCAGAATTTAATTGTCCGTGCTTTCGTAAATTTTTCATTATTAGAAAATATTAACCGTTTAAGGTCCAAACGGTGCATTTAAAGGGTTAACTTTTAAAAATATGTTAATTAATAGAAAACCTACAGAATATCTCCCCGAATAAATTTAGTTGATGTTTTTTTTTTGGTTAACCCTTTCATGTTTAAAATGTGAAAATTGAAAATAAATATTAAAAAACGAAATGATCAGCCATATTTGAAGAATTTGAATTATTATAATTTAAAAAAAACAAAAATCTATTTCGGTTTTTAGAAGTTTTATCATTACAAAATGTCAATGATACTTAAAGGAATTTTATTATTTTAATTAATAAAAATGATGTAAAATTACGTAACAGTAAAATTTTTACTATGTACTTATGAAAAGTTATCTCAGCTTTAAAATCAATTTTATTTGTGAATTATTACCAAATATAAAACTCAACATTCCTTCATATTAGTCAAAATTATATGTCAAAAATATAAAATTATTAGTTTTTGGTTAATAAAGTTCAAACAAGTTTTTTTTTTAATGTCGATAAGTATAAAACAAAAAAAAAACACTAAAAAACACTAAAAAACGATGTGGGAACTTCATAATAAAAAATTTGAAAAATTCATATAAACGTCAATTAACTCTTCGTATATTTTCATCAGCGCGCAACAATTTAATTTATTAATTAATCAAACAGATTAGGAAACATGCTGAGAATTAATTAGTCGACGCAATTACAAAACCCATAATATCCACCATCCGGCTCTAAATTCAATTGTAGTTTAGTATATATAGAGAAAACCTCAATTTATTGACTCGCTCAAGTATTTTTTTTTTTTTTGGTTTTTCTCTCTGTCTCTCTCTCTCTCTTTTTCTGTTTGGGCGCGCTTGCAAATTTCAATTGAATTGAAATTAACATTATGTCATAAAGTTCATTTGTTTAAATTAATTGTTATTCATTTTATTTGCAATATATATGTACATTATGCATGTATGTATGTATGCGATACTTATGTATGTATTGACATAAATGTTTGGTGAGTGTTAAATCGATTTTAAATATAATTTTATTTTATTTTATTTGCTTCCTTCAAGAGAGAAAATATCGTATAAAGTTTCCAACCTATTTTAAAACTTTTCATATTGGCATCATATACATACATACATACATATGTATTTATGTATATGTAGTAGTATAGTTGCTGAATGGAAAATATTTCGAACTTTCCAATTATAACTCGATAACTCGATGAAAAAGGGTTGTTTCTGGATCAGGAAACGTGTTATGTGATTGAAAGTTTTTTTGTTCAGTTATAGTATAACACAATGTATGTAAATAGATAAAAACAAATTCATAAACATAAGTAATATCGGTTTTTTGTTCCGGAAATGTTGTTGTTGATGCAAACCCGCCCCCCGTGGTTTCTTTTGTGTGATTTTACATTCGGTACAGCGGTGATATATGGGCACATATGATTTTCTCTATAGGAAAAAAGTATTAAGTTTACTTTTCAAGGTCAATCCATTAATCGGTAAAGAAGGCTACGCCGATTATAATATACCCGTATGAGTACCTATTTGTTTATTATCTATGGCTTTTTCCGTGTCAATTTTGTTTGTAGATATAAAAATCCTAGAAATGACATAAAAATTGATTGCAGCGCCATAAGAGTAGATAGTGGAACTTTTCGGTCTATTAATGAAATCTTTATTTTTTTATTCTCTATCATTTTTGTTATATTCATTTTTTCCGTAATCCAAATATTTTTCGAGTAAATGATTAAAAACCCTAGAAATGTTATAAAATTGATCGCAGCGCCATAACGGTGGGTCGTGAAACTTTTTGGTCTATGTATGAAATCTTAATTTATTTACTCTCTATAATTGTTGTCATACTATTTTTTTTCTACATTGTGTCTGACTTTCGAGTAAACGGTTTAGATAAAAATTAGGTACACACTGTACCACCATCCTCTCCTATATTTTATCCGATTTACTCTAAAAACAATAAAGATTTTCTATATCCTATTGTTGTAGGCCTTAATTATCTTAGACGAAATAATTTTTTATAATTATAATTGTTCCGACATTTTGTTATTTAGTGGAGTAAAACACAAATGCATATATAGAAGGGAGGACATTAACGCTAGAAAGACGAAATGCTGTCAAAGTGACCGCATTTTTTTGGTTTGTGTAAAAATTAATGTTGTAAAGGGTTGCGTGTGGGGTTAATTAGAAGGGGGGGTGCCCTAATAAAAATATTAAGTGTATAACAAATGAAAATAATAAGGGAGTCTGGGTACAATGTACACAAATTTTATTAAATAAAACAAATTTCTAAATATATATAAATATGCTTGAATACACAATTGCCAAATTTACAAAATCAAAATTTTCCAAAAATTAGGAAAAGCCAATTATGAAAAAAAAAAAAAAAAATTGGATTAAACATCGAAAATTGAAATAATTTGAAAGACGAGCGCCACAAGCGATGCTTTTTTGCAATTTAAGTCCAAAATTTGCATTTAAAATTTTGAAAATTGTTCCACAAAAACGGAGCTTCCCCTTTATTTATTTGATGGGTGGAGGCAAAATATGAAGACAATGAAATTCAATAATACAATTGGTAAAAAAGCTGAAATGTTATTTTTTAAGAGAATTAACTTTCTATTTGTATGGTGGTCTCTGGTGGTGGTGGTGATGGGTGGAGCATAATTTTTGTTCCTAGACTATAAATTATTTATATTTATTTATTTTCTTTGTTTTTTTTTGTTTCCAAATTTTATTAAATTTTTTTTGCTGACGGCGTTCTAATTTTCCAACTGACTTTTTCAATTATTGGTTTACAAAGGCTTAACGTAACAACTTGAAATTGGAGTGTTAATCCAATAAGATTATTTATAAGAAATCTACAAGAATCTCATATTGCGAAATATTTTTTTTTTTTTAAATTTATTCAATTTTTTTTTTTTTTTTGTTTTTTTCTTCAAAAAACATTTATTCGTCGAGTTACAATTTCAATTTATATATTTTAATATATTCTTGGTGTATTCTCTGGCTTTTGTCTACACAGTATAATCTAGAAGATTGTTTTTAAAACTCCAAGTGTATACATATACATACATATATGATTTTTTTATGTTTTTTTTTTTTATGAAAATGTCAGCATTATAAAGTATGCTTTGGTATTATACACGGTGTTGGTTGTATGTTCACAACAAATCCATTAAAATTCTATACATCATATTGTAGTCCCATCATAAAACATAAACAATGGTGTGCCATCTTTTCTAGTATATATACATATATATATATATATATAGCTCATAGTGTAAATTACAAAACGTGACGAGATCTTATCCAAATAGGTATCAAATGCATTTTGTAATGTTGGATACCTTCTTGATTTCAACTAAACTTCTCTAGACATTGTGTGTACTGACTAAACGTTAAACTAGTTCGTGACAATTAAAACCTATATAAGGTAACTATGACATGAAAATAGGGTTATTAGGTATGTCTACGATTTTCCTTTCAAAATGACTCTCTTTTTTTTTTTTACTGGTGTATCGTTTTTTTTTTTTAATTCCTTCTGTAGTCATGTGAATATAATTGACAAATGCAGAAATTACTTATGGTATAAACTACTTTGGAACGCACAAGTAATAAATAACGTTTTTCGTAATCATTAATTTTACCAATATCCGATGTTTATAAAGCGGCCCACATCTACAATAATTTTTGTATTGTAAGCCGTTAGTCGGTGGGTGATAAGCGGTAGCGGTATTTTAGTTGATTCCATTTTTTTCCCATTTTGATTAATTAATTGTACTTAAGAGTGAATTTTGTTTTTTTTTTGTTTTTTAATAATTAAACGCATCGCTCCATATAGAGTTGTGTGTAGGCAAGGAAGTAAACCGTGTACATGGATTTTATCTAAATGTAGTTAGGTTAGACGCTTAGATGTGGAGTTTTTACTAACATTGCGATAAGAAGAAACAATTATTATAAATAACATGAATGAAATCGAAATCTAAAGACCAAAGAACAGCCAAAAAAATCGAACAGTTGAGAAACATTACCAGATCTTAGCCTTTTTTTAGAAATAATAAAATTTCCATTTAATATACTGAATTCACAAATTTTGAGCCAGCAGTTGGAAGCAAACTAAATATAACTTGATATTTAGAGATGTCCACACTTGCTCTTCCCAAGTGCAACATTCACACATTTTCCCCCAAAAGACGAGGAGCACTCGTAAGTTAAGAAAGATATGGAAAAAAACCCTGAAATTCGCTCCCGAAAAGAAAATTATTTTCAATAAGCCTTTGACTCAGCTTACTTACCATAATTCCTTACACATAATGCATTTACTAACCAATGAAAACACCAGTAGCCTATTATTATGCGTATTGTACTTATTACCTTCATAGTTGTTAGAAAATATGGGACATAGTTCGAATTCTTTGTCTGACAAATGACTATTTTGTTGTTTCTTTCTTCTATTTCGCTGGAACAGAGTGGTTTACTAGAACCACGTCTACATGGACTCGGACTTGCTAAACTTTTAGACTAAAAAGACAGCCGTCAGTCCACCGAATGATGCGTAAAAGGTTGCAATAAAAATAAAAATAGGGTAGATTGTTTTTTTCAGTTCGCCAACACGATTGCATTAATTTGGACTCGGCTTTTTTCTTAACACATACGCGATCGGCAATTTTTTTTTCTAATACTGATTGCCGACGAAAATGAAGAAATTCTGAAGCTGCGGTTGCCGCAAACTTTTACCGTTAATTCAACATTAGATAGAAAATCATGATAAAGACATAGGATTTGCATAACGTTTCAGCGTTTCGAAACATCATTTAGCATGGCAACCAGGAATAGAATTTGAATAGACGTGAGAATTCACGTCAGCGGTCGCGAATGTGTGAATCATTAATGTTCATATATCGGTAATATATCAAGAAAACAGTAAAGGACTTATAACAAAGTATTGAACCTTGAAGAAAAGTTACTTCTACATTTTGTTCGTCTAATCGGTAGCTCTTTTAATTTATTTTTTTTCCTTTTTTTTTTATCTGTTTACACGCTGACAACCAATCTACTTACTGTAATTATAAATTTTTTTTTTTCTTCATATTAATTGCTGTGCGCATGTGCTATAAACATCACTGAACCGAATAAATATTTTCTTAAATCATCTTTAATAGTTCTCTGTATATCTACATACATATATGATAGTTAAGTATACAACAATAGTTGTCTGACCTTAAACCACAATCGATATAAATAAATCTAAATGTTCCGGTTACGAGATCAAAAAAAAAAAAAAATTCTTACATTTGAAAATAAAGTGAATTGAAACCCAATTTTCGGCTCAGGAATAAGAATATAAAAAGACCCGTGTGGTTCGGTATTGAAATTCTTTTCTTTGTAGGATTTAAAACCATCAGTCTAATGTTAAAAAATGTGTGAAAAAAAAAAAACAATTTTAATCTCCTCCAAATCTATATACTTAGGTTGTGTGTGGAGGTTATGTTGCTGGTCGAACAACTTAGAAGGTATAAAACTGTCACACATTATATAGGGAACATATCATATAGGGAATACTTTTATGTTATAGAATTTAATCCCTTTAAGATCCACATAAATATAAATAATAATAAAAAAGAGCATTCTGCAGTGAATGCATTTTCTTTTTAAAAGCACAAACGGAGACAATGGAAATGTTTTTCGTTTTCATGTTGTTGTTGTTGTTGTTGTGTTGTTTGTTGTTACTTTACTGAAACGATATATTAATGCCAAAAAAATTGAAAATAAAATATTAAAAAGATGTTTCTGAAGGTGTTCCCTTCTACATATATAGATAGAGTATGTATGTGAATGTTTTTTTTTTGTGGTTTATTTTCTTTCTGGAAGATTTTACTGCATTGCATGAACAAACATATGTTTGCGACAAAAGAAATCCATTTGGTGTATATTTTTATTATTTTTTGTTATTCAAGCCATTCGTCAGCATCAATTTCGTAATAATTTTTAAGAGATTTTTTTTTTTTTTTATTTATACTTAGATTTAAAACTATAAAATTATGGATGTGGCGATGTAAATATTTTTTTTATAAACTTAATTTCTTTTTAATGTACTAAAAAATGTTTTGCTTTGATTTTTCTCTATTTTTGTCTCTATTTTTGTCTCAATTGTCCAGCAAATACGCTAGCTATGCTCTATTTTATAGTGACTACATCTAAATAAGCATAATAACGAATTTAGGAGAAAACTAGTGTCAATAAATTGTTTGACAATTGACTCTTTCTTATATAAGCCAAATCTTTAGTTTCATTCTCAGTGGCGAATCGTGACAATATCGTGAGACTATGTATTTAAAAAAAAAATTATTTAAGTCGCCATTTTTATGAAAGAAAACAAAATAAAAATCGCACAAAAAAAAAATTATCAAAATGTTCGGAACACCCTAGTTTTTAAGATCATTGGATTAATAATACTCACAAATATCGGCAGATCTAGATTTAATCAAGTTCAAATACGCTAGAGGCTAGACAATAAAAATGCCCGAACCTTTATTGAGAAAATTTCAAACGTAATGCGATATTATTCGATGACCGGTGGAGCTTTAGAAATCGATTTGAAATATTTCCTAATAACAATTCATATTTAAATTAAAACTTTTTGCCCATCAATCACCCTCAATCCGTCCCTATTAATATTTCAAAAATATATAAAAACCCAAAACAATGGCAATAAATCTAGACATTTTTAAATTTTTTTTGGTAAATCTTATTTTAGTACTAAATGGCTCTTCTCGACTGCAACGTATTTGGTATCATGAAAAAAAAAGGATTTTTCTCATTTTTTTTACATCTAATTAATTAAAATAAATTAAAAAAAATATTAAAAATTAAAAAACCAAATAAGAGAGAGAATCAACCATATTGAGTTTGTGGTATTTAGTTTTTTTTACGTGATACCAAATTTCGTGTAGTTGAGAGCAAGCATAAGTATCGTCCATCGTTTATTAGGCAAACATTTTTATTAGTTTTTCTATTAGCTAAAGGAAGAGTCATTAAAAAGTATTTCTAAGCCACAGAAATTGTCAAAATACACAATTTGAATAACAAAATTGGTCTACGACATTTTTCGTTTCCTATCACAAATAAATAACGCCACTAGTATTAATGAAATTTCTATAGTTTCGGTCCACTGATAATTTTAAACGAAATCATATTAGGTTAAGAAACTTAATTAACAATTAAAAAATCCTAAAATATTTATGTTGGACATTTTTCTTCTATTGATATGGGTGAGTGGGTGTCTGTACTATAAAATGGCCATTAATCTCGCGTGTTCCACTAATGTTTATTCCATTTTGTGCAATTAATAGTTTCAATTCAGATCTGCGGCAAACATATTTACTAAATGCGAGAATATAGACACAATAGAATTGATGAAATTAATTATTCCAAAAACTATGTTTCAAATGTTAACGACACAAATACCATAAATTTATCACAATAACCTCTGTCAACTCTTTTTGTTTTTTTTTTTTGGAAAATGATTTCATGCCAACATTTTGGTGTGGTGTACAGCATTTTATAATTTATGAATAAACTGAAAACATTTTGTCATCTCTGGATGGTAATATTTTATTGTCCAAGTATAAGTATTATAGAATCTAAGTGTAAAGTACTTAAGTATAAATATCCATTCACCGGAAATCTCTAATTTCTTTACTCATTTATTTGCATTATGGGGTCTCGGACCTTATATATAATAAAATAAACGTATAAACGTGTAGGGGAAATCGTGTATAATTTGATGTTACTGTAATCAGCACCGGTCAAAGCAAGTATGGTACACTCCGAATAAAAAATTGTTAGATCAACTATATGTCAACTACAAAACCGGTTGATTTTCGGCTAATTACGAACAAGTAAATTTTAACTACAAAGTATTTAAATCAACTAAAATAGTGTAAAAATTTATTCTTGATTAAAAAAATAAATTACTTCATTTTAGTAATATTTATTTCATCTTATTTGTTAATTTTACTAAAAAGTAGTTAAAAATATAATTTTCTATAGTTTAGTTTGAAACAAAAAACCGGTTTCAGAATTTTTTTTACTTTACGGGCCCCTTGAGCTGGAGACTCGGGGAGGTTGGGTATCGATAGAGAGGGTCTCGACCAACGTTTCTATGGAGACTTTTTGGCGGTCGTCCCTTCCCTCCCCTACAGGGGGATTTAAAGTTTGTTTGGAGAAAATGTTTTTTTTAATTTGAAAAGTGGTGGGGGTGACCCTTTGCCAACTTTTATTCTGATGATTTTGGATGACGTCCCTCACCTGTCCTCCTGGGAGGTTTAGTTTTTGTATGAAGAAATGTCAAAAAACTGAACAAATGTACAAATTTTTGGTCTTAAAAATACTTTTATTTTAAAATAATTAATTACAGATAGTAAAATTAATTCTGAGTAGTAAAAATATAGTTAATTTCATTATTTTTAGAATTAGCTACGAAAATAGTAACTTTTTTACTAATATTTTTCACTGAGTGTACTGCCACGAAAAAAAACAAACTTTTTTTGGCAATTCCAACAAAGTCATTTTATTGTAGTTTCAAAACAAATTTTTAGATATTCTCTTTTTAGCGAGTTTTAAGTAACAAAAATTGCGGGGGTCCGTTTGTTAAAAAATTCTAACACTTAATTAAAGTTAGCGGAAAAAAATAGTTCCCCACTTGACCCTACACTGTACCAATGCCTCTGTTACGACAGAAATTTTACAGAGATACTGTATTTCGATGTACATATAAAGTACGGACACCGCAGCCACGATACAGTAGTAGTGTGTAGTTATCAATAAATAAAAATTTGTTTCTTTTTTTGAAATTTTATTTTATTTTTTTTTTTCTTATGCTACCCGATATGTTTTACAAGAACTATGTGGGTAGCACATCATGCAAGATAGCGTGCAATGAAAATATAATGTTTCTAGAAGATGAAGGGATTTGAACAAGAGAAAGAGAACTAACAAAACCAAAACAAAGAAGAAAGAAAAAAAAACAAAAAACAAAACTGGTCTTTTTTAAGCATTGCACATAAATATTGGTTCAGAGCTACAGTAGCATTTTTGTTGGTCGATTTCCAGGAAGAAAAACGACACATTTTAATATCCACTTGAATGGTGAGAAAGTAATTTAATGATTGTACATGCAAATTTATGTATGTTAAATGGTTTCGTTAACAACATGATACAAACAAATATTTTATGCATATGAAAATGCATTCAAAAAAAAAATAAACAAATCGTTCGAGAGTTTGTCGGACAAATCTGCATTTATATCTACTCTCTGTGGACGCGTTTTGTTGAATAATTTGCAAATTAAATTCCATTTTAATTGAAGTACTAAGTAAATGTATGTGAATATTATACAAAACTTATTAGCGGATTATCTTCAAATCTAATAACACGTTCGTTGCTTAGAATAAAAAAAATGGCAGCGAATATTATTTCAACCATGACAATTGACCTAAAAACGTTTTAATTTTTATCAAAATGTCACATTCTATTCGTACAAATATATGTAAGTGCCATAATAGATAATTACCTATACCTTATGCCAATGTTTATCAACCGGTCATTATTTGGTGTGAAGCGAAATTTTTCACCTAAGCAATAAAATACGACAAACAATTTTCAATACAACTATTCCTCTTTTAAAATCGTTTGCGCGTAGTAATAGATTTTATTTTTTAATGATGGTAACAGTATTTTGAAGTGGCTCCAATTTCTCTGCGCTTCCTATATTTTATCTAGCGTATTAAAAAGTCCAAATTTTTTCGGTGTGGCACAAAAATTTCATAAAGCTTTTAAAGTGGCACAAGCTGAAAAAGGTTGAAAATCACCACTGCCTTATGATTCACCACTGCCTTATGATTCACCACTATCTAGACGCATGGTGAGATAAAGTTGTGGGAATGTTGCAGAATTTTTCCTAGCCACCCCCAAATAAAAATTAATAGTTTATTTACAGAGTAAACTCCCATATAAATGCGGGTAATATGTTACGCGTTGTATGAAATCGTATTATACGAGATGTTGATCATTGAACAAATAACTTGATATTTGGCACTCTATATTTGGCATCCATCCTGATAACATGTCCCGTTAAGCGTTATCGTTTAATTTTAGTGAGTTTAACAATGCAAATGTTCACGTAAAGGAGTTATAACTGTTTAAAGGTAAAATAAACGTTGAAGGTAAAACAATGTCCAGAGGTTCATTTAATATCTCCTTTATGTTTGCATAAATGTTCGGGGCATAATGTTCTACTTGATGTTAAATGTTCATCGAAGAATTTTCCGGTTCGAAACCAGATAATTACCCCCCGTTCATGTTCAAAAATTGTCTCTAAAATATTAAAACTTTTTTTTTTAGCTCTACTTTCCTAATAAATTCGTATCTCCTAAAAGCTCCCAAAGTAATAATTAATTTATTCATTGAGGCAAAAAAAAAAACTCTGAATCATTGATTCTGAACGCGTACTCAATCAAATTTATGAGAAATGACTGGTGGAAAATCAAAAATCAAAATCAAAATAATAAAAAAAAAAAAACAAAAAACGCACTCCACACAACTCATCATCACACGTGTCAATATTCGAAACCGTATGCATTACTCTTTTACTTAATATCCAATTGAGCCAAGTCATTTATCATTGTCCGATTAAATCATTTCGCTGATGCCCAATGCATTACTTGCAAAAATCGGGGCTGTTCCACTGTGGAAACGATGTATGTAACAAGCTGTTCTCCGCTAATCAAACTAATCTCATGGCTGTTTACGCAATGTTTTTGTTGTTGTTGTTGTTGTTTTTTTTTTTTATTTTCTGTTGCTTCCTTTTCGATACTTTTCCGTTGCTTCAAAAGAAAAAAAAAAATAAATAAATACATAATAATTGAGGGATGATTAATCACAGCAAAATGACTTCAATTTTTCAATAAATATCTTTCAAAATAATTTTGACGCTAAACAAATTTATGTAAAATATATGAAAAGCATGTAAACCCCACCACATATTTCATTGAATTTTTTATTTTTTTTTGGTGGCATTATTTTATGTTTTGGGGGGTTTTTTTTTTGGGGGTATACGCAAGAGATATATGTACACTTAAGGGGGTATCCGTACAGCAATATAATAACCATTCATATAATAATGTGGTGTGTCTCTTTCTATCTCTGTGTGTGTGTGTGTGACTTTGTTGTAAAACTCTGGATGACTGGTGGGAATTTTAACAGAATTTTATGTGACAACTTACATTGTAGATATGTACGGTGTGTGTACTCAGTACGTCAGAATCCATCAATCACAGATCTTTATCACGGCGCGAATATATTTTTTTTTTGTACCCAACCGCAAAAGATAGATATTTAAGTATATAATGTAAGTACTTGTATATATGTATGTATGTATGTATGTATGTATGTAATGTGTACAAACAACTCCTCAAAATATTGTACAATTTAAATATATGAGTGTTCAACACAATAGAGAATTATGTTTAAAATATTGTCTACTTAACAAATCGTTGTAATACTCTTTTTGATTATATACAGTAGAATCTCGAAAACTCGAACGAGAATAATTCCACCCCGAAGTTCGACTTTTCGACAGTATAGAGGATAACATTTCTTTTTAGCAAAAGTATGGATACATATTGGCTTGGTCACGTTAGAACGAAATTCTTCGATCGAAATAAAATTTGGCCGAAAATTAGTAGTCATCTATTAGTATTTAGTAGTTCAATATTACATCTAGTAGTTCCACAGTTTTGGAGATATGGATGTCCGGCTGGGGTGACCTTTCGTCTATCGTAAATAATTTTGTACAGAAATTAAGTCTCATCTACTGGTATCTAGTAGTAAAATATTTCATCTAGTAGTTTCCCGGTTTCGGACATATAGTCATTATTAATTATTATGTCCGTATGAGAGTGAGCTTATAGGACCCCTTACTGTTTATGGGCCGATTAAAATCAAATTTTGCCGAAAGATATTAGTCATCAAGTAGTATCTAGTAGTAAAATATTTTATCTAGTAGTTTCCCGGTTTCTGAGATATAGTCATTTTAATAATTATGTCCGGCTGAGAGTGTGCCTTTTAGAACCTTTACTACTTATAGGCCGATTGAAACTAAATATGATCAAAAGTTAGTAGTCATCAAGTAGTATCTAGTGGTAAAATATTTCATCTAGTAATTTCCCGGTTTCGGACATAAAGTCATTTTAATTAATATGTCCGGCTGAGAGTGTGCCTTATAGAACCCTTACTACTTATAGGCCACTTGAAACTAAATATGATCAAAAGTTAGTAGTCATCAAGTAGTATCTAGTGGTAAAATATTTCATCTAGTAGTTTCCCGATTTCTGAGATATGGTCATTTTACTTATTATGTTTGGCTGAGGGTGACCTTATAGGACCCCTTACTATTTATGGTCCGATTGAAACTAAATGTTCTCAAAAGTTAGTAGTCATCAAGTAGTATCTAGTAATAAAATATTTCATCTAGTAGTTTGTAATTTGTAGCCAATTAGTTTGGCGTTGTACGAGTTTTCGTGATAATTCATATAAGTAAAATTGTGTTCGACCTTTTGACCGTTCGAATTTTCGAGATTCTACTGTATATCAAATTGTACATACGCACACATTTTACAGCATATTAATAATGTTAAATGTACCAACATTGTGTGGAAAAATTTATGGAAATTATTTTGAAAACAGCTTTTTGATAAAATGTATTATATTCGATATTATATATATACTTACTGTACGTACATATGTACATAATATCTACTTACACCCATAACTATATACATACTTACTCATTGCAAAAAAAAAAATTGTATTATTGTGTCATGTTTTTATATCGTATTATAGTTACATTTATGTCATACATACATTATAATACCATCTAAGTACAGTGTATTACTTAGATTATTTTAAACTGAGCTCTTGGGATAAAAAGATTTTTTTAGCCTTCGTGAATTTAAATTGTTTTTTTTTTTTTGTTTTTTCATTTTGTCATTTCCCATCAACACACAAATAAAATGAAAAACAATCTGGGAAATTTTTTCTAACTTAATTTTTGTGAAATCTGTTAGTACTTAACGTACATATAATATTTTATTGTATTGTACTCTTGTACGTAGTACTTAGATGTGGAAATAAACTTTTTAGACGGGGAAACAATTTAATGACAACATTTTTAGTTACATTATAAATAGTGCTCTAAAGTAAAGTTCCTTTATTGAAGGGGTTGAAAGGGATGAAAAGAAAAAAAAAACAAATAAAAAATTTGGAATAAAAAGTGCATATGTGCAGTGTGCACTTATTAAATGCAATTTTTGGAATGGGAATATTTTAAAATGTCATTATTTTATGGGAGCTCGTATTTCAGAGCAGAAGTGTTGCCTTCTGTGAATTAAATTTAAATTCAATATTAACAAAAATATTAAAATTATTTAATCGATAAATAACTGTTCAATCTTAACACTTCCAAACCTATCAAATGTGTGTTTTTTTTCTCCAAAATTTGATTTGATTTTCAAAAAATGACTTAGTGAATTAGGGTCTATTTTAATGGGACTATTAAAAAAAAAACTTTGGCAATTTTAATAGAGGATAATGGCCGCTCACTCAACATTTTGACCTGTTTTTTGCTGATTTTTTTAAAAAGTGACACTATTTTGAACTTTTTTAATATTGATGGTGTAGTTTTGCAACTTTGTATTTTTATATTATTTTAAATTTCCGGCATTTTTTGCCAAATAAAATTTTTGGCAAAAGTTAATTTTCATTTTCTACATGAAAGGGTTAACGAAAAATTGTTCATTAGTCTACGCTCAGAATTCACAGAATTTAATTGTGAATGCGATCGTAATTTTTTCGTTTTTAGAAAACGTTAATTGTTAATCATCTAAAGCTCGCTTTTAAAGGGTTAGATTTTAGAAATATTTTAATGTCCTAAAAACAAAACAAAAATGTCGCCCTGAATAAATTTAGTTAAATTTTTTTTTTTTGGGTAACCCTTTTATTTTTTAAATGTATGGACCTTAAAGGGTTAAGTTTTTTCAAAAATTTTATTTGACAAAAAATGCTTCAAATTCAAAATAATATAAAAATACAAAGTTGTATGACTATTTTACTATTTTTATGAATTTTTTTTAAAACGGTGAAGAGCTTAGGCTACCCAAATTTTTTTTTTTGAGTCCATCATTACCTAACTTTTTTTTTTAAATAGTCCCATGATGATTGGCTCAATAATTGTCTAAAGCCGCCACTGATTAATTTCTTCTATACGTATATTTATTATAATGCACCTATTTATTGTGGAGTTCGAACCAGCCGGGGCCTTATGTTCAATCTTATCAAATCTTGCGTTGATCAGACTAGATGTCAAATTCAGCTCTTCGATGAGATTACATTGAGCACGTTCTTTATACAATACAGACAACCAATAAGTAGCCTTCGTTGAGTGGAATCAATTCATATTGAACTCCTTCAGAATTCAATAAAGATAACATTTGCTAAGTTTTTGTGGTTTATATCTACATAGTGGTAATTTCGATCTAATATAGGGAAACGTCGTAAAATACCATGATGGAAAAAGAATGTATGTCAGATTTTGTGTCATTGCAATCATTTGATAGGCTTGAAATGGTAGTATTAAACACTTAAAATGCTTAAGATTGCCGCTAAAATTATGAAGCAGAATTGAAAGTAGGTACCCTCATACATATGCAATATGCATGATTGATTGATTGAGGGTTTAGATGATAATCGCAGTTATCCGACATGTATGTATATATAGGTCACATATGAAGAGCCTATTGTCCCAGTATATTTACAAAATAAAATTAAACTCTCATCTCTACAGGCCACTTAAATTATAAACGTCAATAAACCTTCAGCCACTTATTATCTACTTTAAAAAATTCGTCCATTCAGGTTCAAATTATGTACACCCATCCCTCGATTTGTACAAAAGATACGTTCCACAGAAAATCGGGCAAATCGAAACCGTGCTAAACGAGACAGAGCTTGCACATAAAAAACGAGGAAATTGGAAATAAATTCTAAGCCGTGTAAATCTACTCGAAGAATATAAGAAAATTGCAAATGTCAAAGGGAATGACACAAAAGTCAAAGGGATAAGGCAAAAGATACGTCCCACAGAAAATCCTGCCAAATCGAAACCGTGTTAAACGAGACAGGGCTTGCACATAAAAAACGATCATTGGAATTAAATTCTAAGCCGTGTAAATCTAGTCGAAGAAATTGCAAATGTCAAAGGGAATGACACAAGAGTGCGGTTATAGTTTGTGAAATGAGTCCATCTAATGCAAAATAATCGATTTTGTAAAATGGGTGCGTCCGTAAATACATAAAACGAAATTTATAATCGAAATAAAACACTAAATAATTTTTTCTTCTTTTAATTTCAAAAAAACCGTGTAATTTAAGTGTCGTACAAATCGAGGGATGGGTGTATTTCAAGAAAAAGTTTAATAACAATTTTACTTTAATCTTTATATTAATTTTTCGTTTAAAAACAAAAAGTCAGAGGGCTAACAAAATTTTCGCAATTAAGCCATTCTTTTATCGTAGGTTTGTGTTCGTTTAGAATTAATAAAAATTTAATTAGAATATTTCGTTATTCTTTGTACTTAAATATGTATATTTAGAGAAAAAAAACAAATCTCTTATCCACGATACCCACATACCCACTTACTAACATCGGGGTAGAAACTTTTATACTTTTTTCATTAAGATAAATGATGATTGAACGATGATTTTGAAGACTTTACTGTACAACAACAACCTGAATAAACTCAAACATCCATATGCAATGTAGGTACATGTAGTTATAATGTGCGGTACCTCTAGGTATTATATATTCCAATGAAAAAGAGTATAATCAAGATTTTTTCTGAATATAATAATCAAGTGCCGACAAAAATGTTCATCATACATACAATTTTTTTTTTCTTTTTTTTTTTTTAGTATACAAATTTCACACTTCCTTTAGCACTCAAAACCACGTTTCTCACTTTTCTTTTATTTTTCGTGTACAAAAGAAATCATTTTATTGAAATATGATATTGCCAGCAGCGAATTATATATATAATATATATGTACACAAGAAAAGTATAGATATTATATATCTGTATATTGCAAGGTAAAGGTGAATTCATACTACATTATATATACATACAGTGGCGGTTCGTGAGAATTTTTTGATTCCGTCATCGTGAACTTAAGAATATGATTTTGAAACTTTGTATTTTGAATATTATTTTCAATTTCTAACATTTTGTGCCAAATAATATTTTTGCAAAAAGTTAACCCTTTAACGTCTATAAATTTTTAATATGAAAAAATTTTCAAAAACCTATACTCATCTTTCTCGAAATTTAATTTTGGAATGCTTTCCTAATTTTTTGCATTTTTAAAAAACGTTAACCCTTTTAGGTCCAAGCGATGCCTTTAAAGGGTTAACTCATAAAAATATTCTAATGTACTAAAAATATGAATAAATTTAATTGGATTTTAATATTTTTTTGGTTAACCCTTTCACGTTCAAAATATATGGAGCTTAAAGGGTTAACTTTTTCGAAAAATTTTATTTCTGAAAAAAGTGCTAAGAAAATAAAATAATATACAAATACAATGTTTCAAAATCATATCTCTAATAAAAAGAAAGTTCAAAATGGTGTCACTTTTTTTTTGAAAAAAAGTCCCTAAAAAAACGGTCCAGAGCTTGTATTTTGTTCGCACAAAATGTCAATGTCGGAATGATTGAGAGAGATGTCGAGATCGAAATAACAATGAATAAAAATCATTTATGAATGTTAATTCCGATCTCGGCACCTCTGTAGCAGTCGGAATCATTCCGACATCGACATATTGTGCGAACAAAATACAAGCTCAGATGTTCATCGGTCAAAACCCATTTTTCTCCATAAAAATGATCTTTCGCTCTCTCACGATCCGCCACTGTTAAAATACACAAGTACTATAAATGTATTTGGATGTACTATGATACTTCGGGGGTTATATAGAGTGGAGTATGAATGCCTTGTGTACCAAAAATAATATGCCAAAGGTATAGAGAGGGATATATATGTAGCATATCCTATTTTTATAGCAGATATATGAGAATTGCTAAGAGAAGTGATATGCCCAGATCCTGGTTATATGAAAAATAAAAAAAAAATAGTATATGTGTATGTATGTATGTATGTATGTAGGTACCTATATATAATAATCTTGATTGTATTTAGTTTTTTTTTTTTTTTTTTTGTACCGGTACATATTTATTTTTTGAAGCCGAAATACTTTATTGGTTTTTTTTTCGCCCCAAAATAATAATATATTCAGGTATAGGTATATAAACGTGACTCAAAAAGAGCAAAAGTTCACGCTGAGCTGTTGTAGGTATTTTGACACCTTTTTGGAATACAATAGCTTAAACTTTATTCAATTTAAACGTGCAGGTAAAAAAAAAACACTTCTCCTCTATTTCTTTACGGGCGAACAACGCGCGGTAACATGCATTTGATTTGACAATTCCATAAATATGTATGGATGTGTATATGTACCGTATTCTGTTTTGACATAAATTCAATAAAAAAAATAAATAAATTTTTTTTTACCTACTTATGTGTGAATTTTTGCTTTAGTCCATTATTTATTTTTTCACACAAAGTATGCCTAAGTATAGCCTCTCTTCTCTACAACACATAACATTTATAAAGTTGTTATTGAAAGTTGTTATTGATTGAATGAATTGTTTTGTTGTTATTTATTTTATTTTATTTTTTCCTCTTTCTCTGGGGAAAATATTACACCGAACTACTTATGGTACCTACATGGACAAAAAATAATGTAAATTAAATTGGACATTTTACGAAAATTGTGAGAATTTCTGAAATACAGTAGGGTCTCGCTAATTTTGAATTTCTCGTAAATAGACTATGGCTAGATTTTGACGAATAACTAAATTCATGGACAAAAATCTTCTTTTCATTCATTCAAATACTGCATTTATGCTGTGAAGAAGACAAAAATATGCCAAAATTTTAATTTTTTAACTCTTAGAAATTCAAATCTGTCAATCGCAATGCAAAACGTCCAGTCAGAGAGGAGAACAATGGCAACACGTAGCGAATTAAAATCCATGCAAATGGCGAACAGCGAACTGTTCATGACAATATGTCATATAGATTTGTCTCTATCTGTTTTTCATTTTTGATTATTGTCTTGTCAACAAAATTCGATTAAATGTCATAACATTGAAGGCGATTTTGATCGTCAAATGTAACCTGAAATATCCATGCGTTGATTTCTAAAAATATCTCAAAATAAAGCCGGAATTGCTTCAAAAAAAAAATACAAAACAAAAGTGGAAAACGAACACGATTCAGAAGATGATGGAAATGAATCGCCCGGTTGTTAATTTTCATTGTATACTGCAAGAAAAAAACGGCTTTTCCAAATTTTTAAATGTTTTTGTGAAATATACTGTTTTTGGTCGGAAAAAAGATATGAGCGTTAGTTTCAACGCATAGTCTAATGAGGTAGAAGAGCGACATCATAAATATATGAACAAAAAAATAAAGGGGGACAGGGGGAGGAGATTGAACAAAAACTCACCTTGTATAACTTGAAGTAATGTGCCGCTTAGGAAATTTAGGTCAAATATAAGATTTTTATCTAATCTTATAATGTCCTATATTTGACCTAAATTTCCAAAATTTGACCTAAAATAAAAAATCTCCACACATACTGACCTAGATCAAATTTACAATACAGTGCAACATCGATAACTCGAAGTTGAAGGGGAATCAAAAAAATTCGAGTTATCGAGGATCACGAATTACAGAGGTTCGACTTATAGAGGTGAAAAAAGAAAAAGTTCGAGTTATAGAAGTTCTTCCTATTCACTTTGAAACTAAAAAAAGTTTTTGTAAATATAAACATAAACGTCACAATAGCTAGGCATACAAGATACGCGTACGCATACAAGCATAGATCACATTAACGCGATTGTAAAAAAAATTTACCGTAATCACATTCATAGCCGAGACTCACAGCTATATGAGCAAAAATCGACTAGCATAAAGGTTAGAACGGGCAAA
>JANSTT010001686.1:0-34076 GCA_026745375.1 Platyura marginata
ATATAACTTCTCAACCCAAAGTGGAGGGTTGTTTATAGAGCCTCTATATATAAGTATATTCAGATACGTGCGAGTAAATCGAAGTGTATGTGCTTGGTCTCACAGGAATTTTGGCAAAGGTCCAGATGAATAATGAGAAAAACGGAACATCAAACTTGTGTAATGTATACTCAAGTTTGTAGAGATGTTAAGATGGGAAAATGGGAAATCCGTTCAAAAGTGGATAACTTCGTATAATCAAAATGAAATTAGAAAGGCCCAGAATGTAAACCACTAAATACTACCATATAGCTTTATTATGTAGGTATTTATATGTACATATTTTTTACCTCATACTTATTACCTGTCATTTTTTTTTATTGAGAGCTTTAAGCTGCTTATTACTTTTTATATGTAACAACAAAAACAAAACATCTCAATATTGAATATGTGACATGTGATCATGATCACACGAAAAATTTATTCACTATCATCATTTGCATAAAACTAAGTCTTTCCTTTCGATGTACAACAAATAGAAGAAATACATTTACGATACTTTAGCACTCCAACAGCTTTGTCACACTTCTGGAACATGATTATTGCTATACACATACACATATATATGTAATGTACCCAATGGCGAACCCGTTTTTGCTATAGGAAAACATCCTGGAAACACTTAATTAAAGTTTCAATAGTTCATTAATATTCACTAGGCTACACGAACAGAAAGATTCGATATCTGCTCGTCTAGACAAATAGGATACATTATTACATTGGTGTATATCAGTGTAGAAAGTATCTAACATTGTACAAAATATGTAGAGTAGAGGTATAAAGGTATAATACCTCTGTGATTTTATGCTGTAAGCGCTTTTGGAGATTATTGTTAAATTTTACATAGTTGAAAATTACGCTGAAAATATCTATGAAATATTATAGCATTATATGTATGATTGTATGTGCTTTAATGATTTTGTTGTTTTATGTATACGAGTATCTCGATTTTATTATATTTCGTAAGATTGGTCCTTCCAGCCGGATAATCTCTCTCTAAGAATTAATAAATAAATTGAGGAATATGTATGTACGTATAGTATATGCTTAACACATATGGTCCCAATTTTAATTAATTAAATAAATTATTTAACAATTAATTATATGGTGACATCACGTCTCTTGAAAATTAATAATTAAAATCAGTTTTGATGAAATTTGCTTAAAATAATCACGTTTTAGACTTATATATCTATATCTATATCTGTATCTGTATGTACATTGTATGTATTTGTATATGTATGTACATATATATCAAATTAACAATTGTTCAGATTTAATCTAATACTAGTGATGTATTCACATTCAATTATCCTTATCGCGGGGTATACGTATACGAAACTGATTAATATTTAAATGACTTTCTTAAACCAAATTAATTTCATATTACACGTATCGCTTCACACGAATATTTCGCACCCTATATATATTTTCACAAAATCCCGTTATTAATTTTTATCAAACAAATTTGCATTACAATCTAAAAATGCAAATACCGTTATAAATCCTAAGTATTTTGTTAACTCAATCGAATTAAAGAAAAATAAAAATCAACTAAAGATATTGTCAAACCACCCTCAGTTTTTCCAGCTATATATGTGAAATAGCTCATAAATCATTTTTTGCCAGCTTTCGTCTACATTCGTTCCGTGGTTAAAAAGGTTTAACTGCAGATTGTATATATAAAAAAAAAAAAAAAAAAGTAGAAAAAAATGTGCACAAAAAAAAAGTATTTTAAAATATTCCGAAAGACATTTTCGTATAATATGTTAGTAGATGAGGAGATGAGGGCAAAAGAAAAAGTTTAGTATATTCTTACAGGAATTTATTCAAAAAAGCCAAGACAAAATCCAATTTTCGGTAAGACATTTTTATTTTGTTTTTTTTTTTTTTGTGAAATATACGACGTGTAAAATAATATAGTCGACGACCGGTGTGAATTGTAATAGAAAATTTATGCGAAATATTGCGTTAATGTCGTGCAGTATAAATTTGTTGACATTTAACAACTTTCCCCCATACCGTACATTCTTTAGTCACGCATTTGGTTAATGTATGTTGGTTACGTCATTACAAATTTTTTACATATGGCAATTTATTACTTTAAGCTTTTATTAGAAATTATATTTCTTATAAAAATATTTGGTCTACCGTCGTCCATCGATATTGTGAGACATTTCTATAGAAAACTAATTCCAAGATCACCATATCAATAAAAGATTTTTTAAAAATTGAACAATCCGAGTTTCGCCTTAATACTTTGTACAAATTGAAGCTGAGGCTTGTACAAATCCAACGATATACTGTTTCTTAGGTCTATATTGTCGTTTAGTGTTTATTTTGAATTTTAAAAAATGACATTTCGATTTTTGTTTGGAATTGAAGCTATTTTTTAGCAATCCCTAGTAAAAGTGTGAAAATACATCTAACAAATCTTCACAAATTAATTATAAACGTCAAGATTAATAATTTATAGAATCGGAAAAAATAATTTTTTTGTTCAGATTTTCTTTCTCTTACATATATTAATCTCTTCAAATTTTCAATAAAAGTTTCATAAAAAACTTATATCTCCTAAAAAAAAAAAATTCTACAATTCGAAATTCTTATGCACAGTTCATAGGTTCATTGGAAAGCGTCTTCTACAACTAAGAAAATGACTTATATCATAGATAATATCGATATTTTATCGCTAAAACTAATCGATTTGAAAGTAGTATCATCTTTAATTTGATTGTCATCATAATTAGCAGCGTTTTGCATCAATTTTACCATAATGCCAGGCCAAATTTCAGGAGGATTTAAATTGACTTTACTACCACAATTTAATATATGTAAAATCCATTAACGAAATTGATGGGATAAATGGAAAATGATTACGAAGAATTATCTTATATATTTGATTTATTGATTCATTCTGATAAAGCCAAAATGCATTCAGTTTTGCATTTGCATAAATAAACCTCTGTGCAGTTGCAAATAAATAAATTGCATACAATTATTATTGAATAATTTTTGCTTAAAAATAATTTTATTTACCTTTTTTTGGCAGTTGACACATTTGCTAATTGATGTTAAGTGATAATTAGCAAATATTTGAATTTTTAGTATTTTTTTTTTTAATGATAAATATTTATTGCAATTATGTAGAAGTAGTATTTTTAAAAAAAAAGTTGTTAAAATACTTCATTTCTATAGTGTACCTATACATATTTAAATAGAACTAACAAATTGCTAAAATACCTAAATTCATAGTTTCGAGAGTTCTTGTTAGGAAGAGTGGTGGTGTCTATAGATTTTTTTTTTTTTTGGAGAACTGATCTGATTTAATGAGACTTTTCAGCTTGATTTGTGCAGAATAAAAAGGCTAGCTATCCATAAAATATATAGATTCCCAATATTTTATAGTCTATTATATCATCTATGTATGCATGTAGTAAGTATTTATGTGTGGATATTTGTATAGAAACTTTTTTTAAAGAAAAAAAAAGTTCTTCACCATTTTACCGGTTTAAAATATTCCATGTATTGTACATTCACATCTTATTGCAAAGTTTTGATGTGATCCTTTGGCTATAAAATACAAAATCAAATAATCTGCCCTTCCAATATTCTTTGACTATAGTGTGTCACTAGCAAAGAGGTAATCTTATGAATAAAAGTACAATAAACTCACGGGTAGGTTTTTATGGGAAATATACAAAAAAAAAAAAAGAAAAAAAACCTTAGAGTCGTCCATTATACACACAAAAATATTCCACTTCGAGGCAACATCGAAAAATTTAGGTGAAATTGATGCAGGAAAATGTTTATATTTTTTCCAGAAAAAAGCAATATAACTTTAATGGTATTTTTCAGGGAACGAGTATATTTTGTGGATCCGGGAACTGTACGTAACTTGGTACATATATTTTATATATATATATATATATAGGTATATATATATTTATATACAGGGTTGTTGGTATAATATTTTTCTATGCATAGATAAATGTATATATACGCTCAGAGATATGATTTTTCATTTGTAAATGCAACACAAAGTGAATATAAATTGGGGTATTATTGCGTTTATTGAGTTTACCCCGCCCTCCCCCAATATATGTATGTAACGTGGTATTGGTGGAGGTAACCCAACAACGGTGCTGTTTGATACTTTATTTATTGATTCTAGACATTGTATAATGTAATAAAGTTGGTAATTTACCGGTAAAACTTGGATGAGTTATGTGTGTTATGATAAAGTTTTATGTAGGGGAGATTGGGTAACAATTGAAAATTAGTATACGTATATAAGTCTTGAGTAGTAATTAAAATATGCTTTAAATCTAGACAATGGTAAAATTTCATATTACAATCGAGTGGTTTATATTTTTTATAGTTTCAATTTCATTGATAAATTAGATCTAAACTTAAATCATGTACGTGATTTTATCAAAATAACAAAAAAAAATAAAAATATGACTACTTTTTAAATAATGACACATACAAAATAGTATAGATAATGATACCACCAAGATTACCTTCGGGCGATCTTTTGATTTTCTTTAAATATGCCATACTGATTGTCCCTACGTAGTATGCTGACTTGGTGTATCGTAAATAGGTTTGATTTTTGCTATGCTTAGCACGTAACTCTGTATTTTTTTTTCCATATCCATATATGTACCTACAATCCTACATATCCACATACAATATACTCAACTCAATTCCTATATGTTCACCGAGCATTTATAACTTTTTCCCTTGCCAGACCATTTCGCAGTCACAGTTTTTACCAACGCTAAGCCACTAAAAGCACAAAAAAAAAAAACTTCGCATAAATTTACTACGAAACGTTTGTGATGCGGGCAACTTTTCAACCATTCATACTTCATTTTAATGTATGTGTCTGTCTGTCCCCCACACCCATATCCATTATATCATTTTCTTTCGTTGGCATTTTCCGGCGTTACGTGTGCGTAATAAATGTATATACACACACATGGTTTATGCAAAGCACTGCGGACGCTTATTGCATAAATTTTGGCAGCAGGTTAGATTAAGCTTTTTGTCTGGCTGATGGGCATGATGTGTGCGGTGAGATAATTTTAAACATGTACACGTTCCTTTGTGGGTATACAATATAAATCATACTTTCTACCTCAAATTTGGTCTGATGCGTTTTTTATTCGTTTGACCTGAAGCATTAAAGTTGGGTGGGTCTGGTCAACAAACAAATGGTTAACTGTTTTTCTTGTTTGTCCTGGGTATGGTTTAAAAGTTTCATAATTAAAATAAATAATTGTATCTTTATCTTTCTCTCTCTCTCAATCTCCTTTTTCTTCTTTGTCTCTCGTTCTTTCTCTCTCCCTCTGAAAAGGTTTGATCCTTTATTTAGTAATCAAAAGGCTAACTACATATATTATATGCATGAGTTAGATATGTCTATGTACGGTACGTACATGGTTTCTTAATTACTTAGGTCATGGTATCTATTTTTTCCATTGTAATAAATTAATCAAAATGCGGTTTCCTTCCGCCTATCTCACACACTTATTTACAATTCCCTCCCCCTTTTATGGGCAAAAGGAGAGTCATTTTCGTGAAATCTGTGATCCCTGTGCTATTTTTTCCATCACTGTTTTTTTTTTTTGCAACAACAATCGCTTGATTTTTTCTAGTTCTCCTATTATTTATAATTTCGATTATTAAAACTTGTTAAAAACACAATTACCCAATCGAAGTAATTTAATTTAAATGACATTAAAAATAAAATTATTATTCAACACAACAAATATTTCCGTCAAAATATTCATGTACAAAAAGAAATTCTAATAATGGAGGAAATGTACAGCCGTCAAAATCGTACACATGAATTTCCAGAAAATTTTCAAAAATCACCAGGAATATTTACATTTCTAAATCCCGGCAGACTCGCAAATTTACATGAAAAGATACGAGCCATCACTCCAAAATGGTTCGAAGGAGTAAATATCAACTATAGACGACAGTACAATCCAAATACAGCATTTACATTCAATTGGTTACTGAGTCATACAAATCCATCGGGATTTCGTGTTGGTAGTATTTTCTGTCCAAGGATACAAGGAAACATTTTAGTATTGTTCTATTGTTGAAAATATTTACTTTATTCGAATTGTGTATTTTCATATTTTCCATATATTATAGACCAATCCATTGATTGAAGCTGATATTAATCCAAGTTCTTTGGCTACAAACTTGAGAATTCTTTATCAACCAATATCGCCATTATGTTTCAAGTGTTCGCTGCAATTGGGAATGTTAAATATTGAAGATAATATGGCTACTGTTGAGTATATTGGTGAATCATCGACGACAAATCTTAATTACAATTATGTTGATCAAAATTCTGGCCGAACAACCTTATCCTATATGGAGAGTTTTAATTCGTATCTGGCCTTTGGAAGTGAATTGGTTTATGAATGGAACAAGGGCGATTCGTTTGCCCAAACAGCGTTTGCAGCAAGGTTTAAGCGATTTTCTTTTTTAAATCAATTTACACAGAGGATTTCTATTTTTGCTTGTAGTTTTTAGCTATGTCACGGATTCCTAAGATCCTGACTATTCCAGTATTTTTTCCTTAAATTTAATTCGAATAGGATCCTTTTCTAAAATAATTTGAATAGGCCATTCAATCAAAATAGAAGTTGGACGGACACTTAAAGGGTCTCCACATATCCTCTGATATGGACAATGTTTTGTGCTATATTTTTTATTTCCGCCCAGATCTTCTACTACTACCGTCCTTTTCCATGTTGTTTTCGGACGTCCTGTCTATCTTTTTCCTTGAGATCCTTATGCCTGTTTTGTTTGCTCTACAAGATCTTCTGAGTGTATGTCCAATTCCAATCTCCAGTGACGTCTTCGGATTTATTTAATGACAAATATCTGTATAGAGCTTAATGCAGTATTTAATTCATAGATACAGTCTAGAAAAATCATGCTATGCTTTAACTGTATCGGGAAAAGCTCTTGATATGAGTTACTGGCGTCAATTAAGTGATAAATTGCAAATGGGTGCAACAATGGTGTACAATGAACAAACCGGTCAGGCTATTAGTTCAATTTTATATCAATTTGAATTTCCTGATGCATGCATACGTGGAATGTTAGATTCAGATTGGTCAGTGGGATTTACTTATAACCGGTAAGTATATATGGGAATGGGTTTTGGCAAAGATTTTCCATAAAATTAATGTTGACCTGGGCAAACTTAATTAACCTTAAATTAATCATTTTGCAGGCGAATTAATGCCCTCTGTTCAAATTTGGGTTTTAGCTTATTACTATGCATACCCACAAATAAGTTTGCTTGTGGTTTTCGATTTGATTTGGATTCATGAAGATGAACGTTCAGAAAAGTGGGATTGTAATATTACAGAGAAATTCATGTTGATTTTCGAATTATTTATTTGTTACGATATTTTAATATTTATTTATAAAAAAACTAAACTAAACGCAAAATAATGTCATTTTATGAGATTGAGATTCTGTTTTTAATGGGGACGGAACCGGACCTGTGTTAGGATTCTGATCGTATATCGACATTCTGATAAAATTGCTAAATAAGTGTATAGTTTTGTTAGTGCCATCTTGGGTGTCAATGATTTTTGAAAGTAACAACAAAAATAGTTTGAAATATTTTACCTAATCCAATACCAATCCTAAGGAAAACTTAAAAAAAATTGAATTATGCAGGGATGGATTCTTAATTTTAGATTTATTAGATACGTGTCTTGGCTAGATATAAAAAGTTCATTTCGAAAATAGGCATTTACACAAATACTCTCTCACAAATGTTGTATCCGTAAATCGTTTGTCATTTTATTATCCGAATCCCAACAGTAGTAATCTGAGAAAATATCCTAAATTCTTCCTAAATATTTTACATTCTTCATTTACGATAAGTATAAGTTTGAAATTGATTGATTAACTTAAAATCCTAATTTATCGATAGTAAATGGACAATCATAAAAATTGATCCTACAATTTTATTTTGCCCATGCACGTTCAAAATGGATTTTTATTTATTTATTTTTTTGTAGCCAAATGAATAAGTCATTTGATTAGATTCGGTATAAAATCAAACCATTTGAAATTGAATTAAGGGTAAGCCTTTCAGCATTTGATCGGAGAGAGAGTGGTGTTGATAAATTGTAAAAACCACCTGCTAGCCATATATGACTATTGGCAATAAAAGAGGGTTCAAAATCTATAGTATTATACACACACACCTTAAGCCAATATAGTTAGTCCGGATATATTTGATGGTTTGATTGATGGAATAAAAAAGAAAAATTGATAGAATGAAGAACGATTAGTATTTGGGAAATTTTCAGTTTGGAAAATCGTAAGTCAATTAAAAAAGGACAAAAACTACCATTTTTAAATTTTTTAATGGTTTTTTTTTATTAAAATTGTAGGTTTTTGAACATAAATTATTTTTCTTTATACAAATTCTTTTTCATTTATTTTTATAAATACAAAACTAAAACTTAATGTACAACAATTTCAAAGGACTAGCACAATAACTTAATAATTATTTTTTTTTGTTTTTTTGTTTTGTTAAGATTAAGATAAATAAAATTTGAAAAGAATTTACATAATTTACAATTTTTTACTTAAAATTATTTTATTTATTTATAAGTATAAATCAATAAGTGTGATATGGTTTCAATTGATATTTACTAATTTTTCACCTTTTTAACATTTTTTGTGTGTCTCTTTTTACGAAATTTAAGCTTAAAAATTATTATTAAATTTTTTTTTTTAAATAGTTTTCTTCTTTTTTTAAATTTACAGTACTGACTATTGAAAACGAAATAGGAATCTGATGATGAGGAACAGAAGAAGTATGTATGTAGCATTTGGTTGCAATCGTTATACATATACATTTTTTTTTTTTTTTTTTTTTTTGAGAGAAGATATTTTTGTTAAAAAAGTTAAAATAAGTAAAAGAAAATATATAATCTATGATCTTTTAGAGATTAAAATCTTCTGCTCTCAAAAAATTGATATGTACAGCAATTGCTAGTTTAAATCGGCAGGTACCTAAGATCGACTGATATATGATTTTTTTTTTTTTAATAATTTTTATTTATTCAATTTTATTTATTTCTTCTTTTTTTTTTGAAAAATTTAATTTTACTTTTTTCTCGTCACTAATTTACTGATTGATTTATGCAATATGAGTTTGAAGCGTCACATTTTATTTTTTACAATTAATTCTTTAAAATACATTTTAAATATGATTTACAAATAAATGTTATTGCCCATATACGAATATATTGCAAATAAAAAACAATTAATTTTAAAACGATGAATTTAATTAAAAATATAATCATAAATATTATAGAGAAAAAACTGAACAATATTTTCTTTAAAAAGCATTGCATAAAAATGGATTACATTTGGAAACGTTGAATAATTATAATAATAATTAAAACAAATGTATGTAGGTCTATATTTACTTTAATTAAAAGTATAAAAATAATTTTTTTGTGACGCCATTTTATGTTTATAATATAAAAAATTATGTTTTTCTTTGAATGGTTTATTAATATTTCAGATGATTAATTCAATTGACTATTTTTTTTTATTTTTTTTTTTTTTTTTTTTTTTTTTTTTTTTTTTTTTTTTAATGAAATGTGGTACGATGATAATGATGCGACAGTAATACATATTTACATATTTGATTCAATGGGTGAAAATTGTTCAATTAAAATGCTTTTCAAATTTTGTTAAATTGTCTGATTAAATTTCGATAGAATGATATTTAAACAGAATTAATTTAGCATAACTTGAATATTGCATTTATATTTTGTTAATTGTTCCTCTCTGTTCGAATTAGGCAATCTCTTTAATGTCTCTAAATATAGTCCGTTTCGATCCTACTGTTTTTGTTTCGCTATTAACATTATTTTATGAGGCGTAAAATATTTTATTTTAATGCTAATGCGAGGTGGTAAGATTATTAAGTGGGGCCATAATCACAAGGGATGCCATCTTTAAGTGTTTTAAAATCAAATCGTCTTTAATTTTTTTTTGTTATAATTAAAGTATAGATTTTTTTTTGTTTTTAATTTTTGGTATAAAGTATTGAAATTGAAAAAATAGAACAATGGCTATTGATAAAAATTTGGTTCTATAGAATTAATTTTAAAATAATTAACTGGTTTTGTGTACGATTTGATTCGATTCCTACTTAATCGAACAGATTAAAATGTATGTTTGTAATCCTAGTATTTTCTAAATTAATTATGTACAATTATTTACAATTTTTGGAAATAGTTTTCTTTTTACAATGTATTGCTGGTTCTTTCTAATCTAAATGCTTTTTTTTTTAGAATTTTCTTTTAGTTTTAATGGAAGAATTTTATACACTGTTTTTTTTTTTTAAATAATTTTGAATTGAGATAAAAATAGAATTATATTTTTTGGTTGCAACAAAATAGTAAGTGAATTATGTATTGTATGACTATCGTATGCAACAGAGAGATGTGGAAAACATAATATTTTATTTCAAAGAAATTTCATACAACTCCTACACTATATTTGTTAAGATCAAATAAAATTTATTTATTTTTATTATTCCATCAATTATCTCAATTCTCAGACAACATGAATTTAATAGCAACACCTTGTTATACTTATTAAAATGCAATTAGGATACATAGTTGTGCTCTTTTCACTTATTTTTTGTGTTTTCTGGTTTTTATTTTTTTTTTTTTTTTTATTTTTGAAAACTACTATAAAATATGTTTTATCACTTGATGAATAAATGAAATTCGCTTAAGTAACAGTCTTTTGTAGTCTCAATCAAGAAAAATATTAATAATACTTACATCTGTACAACATAATAAATAAATCACAATTTGTTTATATTATAGTGTGCCACTACCTACATTCTACATCCCTTATTTTTCATTTTCATTTTTCAACACCGGAAAAAATATTGCTTTAACCAAATAACATTGTACACCAAATGTTTCTTTTCTCTCTGTACCTAAATATTATATTATACATATATGTATAGATAAATGGGGGGAACTTGCATGTAAGCTAAAGGAAGTATTCGAGAAGATGGAGAAAGAAAAAAAAACGAAAATAAAATTTGCACGTATACTGCATACAAATATTTTGTAATAGTGGGCGGATGTAGAGAAAAACAATTTTTTTTTTATTAATACAATTGCTGCTAAAATGTACCCTCTTCAAGCCGACCTCAAGAACCCTCATACGTTCTGTTTTTATTATTTGAATTCGTTTTTCTTCGACCCCAACCACAACCAATTCCACCGCTGCCACCATTATTACCACCACCACTATTTCCTCCTCTGTTGCTGGTTTGCGTGTGGTGGCTATAACCAGAATCTGAACCGAAACTTGAGTCTCTTGAATATAATGGTTGCAGTAGTTGTTGCGGCTGTTGACCACCAACACATTCTGCATTATTTAAATTTCTAAATGTTGTAAATTCAGGTAATATATATGGATACAAATGATTTCTATCGTCTAATTGATGCGACAAACATGCATCATACAAAATACCTTCATGGAATACTGGTTCAGCATAGCCATAGGTTTGTTCATGGGGTGGTGGCATACCACCAATTCTTCGTCTATCTAGAGATCTTGGATTTGTTCGCGATCTATGACTATTGTGATTATGATGATAGTGGTGTTGTTGCGGTGTCGGGAATCCTCGACTATTTATCGTTCGTCCCCTAAATATTGTCGATACAGGATGATGATTATTTGATAGTTGATTGTTAATTTGGTTTCGCCTTTCCACCTCACTGTCAGCCCCCTCTGAGGTGAAGCAATTTATTGTATTACTCCTATTATTGTTATTATTATTATTATTATTACTATGGTTAGTATTATTACTACTGCTACAACTAGTATGATTATGACTATAGGGAAGCGTCATCAGGTTTCTATCGTCGTATATTGTTGGAACAACATCCGATGAATTTTGTTCCGATGATGTATTTAATTCATCGGCACTATAATTCCGTAGTTTTCCATTTCGACTATTGTGCACTTTGCGACTGCGAAACAATCCCGATTCAGGACTTCCAGTTGTTCTAGTTACATTACTAGCCCGATCATTATTTGACGATGAAGACGATAGCAATGAGTTTCGTTCATTCTGTGATCTGTCAAGTAAACTACCATTACCGTTGCCGCCTACACCGCCCCCACTACGTTCATGATAAATAGTTGCAACAGTTGCTGGTGTTTCGGGTGTTAATTTATGAAATGATCGGTCACCCGGTAAGCTCAATTCATCTTCGGCAAAATCATCGTCCGAATGAACGGGTGGTTCGGAATCAATATCGGAGTCTCTCGGTGGTCCAAGTTCTTCGTATACATTGTCGTTTGATCGATATGGATCTGGTCCAGGTGATGAACACACAAATAATGGTGGAGAACGTGTCATAGGATATCCACTAGGGAAATGAATTGATTTTGGATGTAACATCTAAAAAAAAACAAAAAATATTTGTTAGATCTTTTTAATATTCATTTTCTTAAATATCATTATCATCAGCGGTTAATATAATTAACGACATTTTTATAATAACGACATTTTTAGAAGAATTTTTTAACAATTATAAACGTAATTCTAACTTAAAGTAGAGCAAACCTAATTAATTAAGCATTTTAATGTTATAGATCCTCATATGAAAGACCCAACCATTAAGAATTTTCATCTCAGTACAATATAAACTTTCATGTATTCTTCAAAGACAAATTGTACTGCCATACATCCGGAATCTAAACATTACCATAAAACATGTCATGGAATAAAATTTCACACCACATAATCCAATTACATTTTGCAAAACACAATTAAAATCCTTCAGTAATATTTCCTTAAACACCACACCTACCAAGACATCCCTTAATATATGTCATAAACAAAAACCTCTGCCAAGATGTTTTCCGTTGGCTCCCAGCAACCATTATATCCGGTTTGTTTGTTTAAATTCTATATGTTCATTGATCAGTAAAGAAGGAGAAAAAAATCCCCCGAAAAAATAATCAAAAATAAGAAAAATGTCAAACAATTGGATTTGTCCCCATATATGTACAATGTGCATGTACCTATATAGTTATGTGTACAAAAAGAATATAAATTTGGTGGTATACACACAAATGTATGGTGGAATGTATGTATAAGAACCAGAAAAGTTAAAGAAACCTGTCATAACATTAGGACTAGAAAATGTCACAACATGTCAAACAGACAATCGTTCATTTTGCTCTGTATAGGGTATACATACATACATAGAGACACGAATACAGCTTTTATATCAAAAATTCTTATTCAAATATGGGATTTTTTTTTTTTTTATTATTTTATTGTAACTGCTCGATTTTAAAAGAAAAACGAACTACCCACTATTATGGTTGGTATATGTATGAGCGTATGAGAAGACCTATCAAATTACGTACAAAAGGTGGATATTGAGATGGGTCTTTATAATACGTGCGAAGCATGTACGACGCATACAAAAAAATACAAAAAAAAAAAATTGAAGACAATAATTGTGCATATATACGAGGACAAAAGTACGGAAAGGATTATGTTTGAAATTCAATATCTGGAAATGTTTAGGTTAAAAATAGAGAACTTTGGTAAACATAATAGAGACGATGTAATTTATTTTGTATTGTGACACTTTTGTCAAATAAATAAATTTGAAATGGTTTGATGGTGGCCACTGCAATGGAAATAGGTTTCAGTGATTACGATATTGAAACAAACTAAGGTAAAATTCCTGTAAGGTGTTTCCTACCTTTATAGGATGTATATTTATAGGATGTTAATTTCTGTCTTTGATAATAACAAAAAATTCACAAATTCACTACAAGATAAACCTAAGGACCATAGATTCGCACAAGTCTCAGCTTTAGTTTGAGTGTAGTCCCGAGACTAAATTCCAATCCCTCGATTTTTAAAAAAATCTTTTACTCATGTGATGTTTTTGAAATTAGTTTTCTATTGAAATTCTCAGCATATCCAATGAACAGTCGGCCAAATATTTTTTTCTCAGACAGATATTCGAAACATCTAACTGAGGAAAAAAAGTTATCCGAAAAATGGCAATGTGCATAATAAAAACAATTCATTTTAGAGCAAACCATCCTACAATTAGAAAAAAAATTGATTTAGTCCTAGTTATAGGAATTTTACTGCCTTTTTGTGTGGTAATTTTTTGTAATTTTTACCAATATTTTCTTTTAAATTTAAATATTTGTACATAAATCAACAGCGGCTCAAAAATTAAATTGTACATTTGGTACAGAAATTACCTCAAATTAACTCAATGTACGTACATATATCATAATTTATATGCTAAAAATGAATAAATCACATTTGTACAAAATTGTGGGAAATAAAATTATTTCATATAAAAAATTGTCAAAATACATTTATTCCTCATGATTTTTTAGGCATAAGGAAAAATTAAATTGGCAATAATTTTTCCTGTATATATTTTCTTGTTTACCATATAATTTTCATGTTTACCTGTATAAAACATAGTTAAATTTACGGGAAAAAAACATAAATAAATTACGACAGAAACCTTATACATTATATCGTTATTTGCGATTTTTTTACCCTTCCAAAAAAGTAAAAAAAAGAAGAAAAAAAACAATCCCGCATCTGAAATGCTAAACGTGTACCAGTTCACGTATTGCATTACCCTAATAAAGCACAACCACACAAATATTTGTTGTATAAATCTTGTGCTTGGAAAATTCTTTACCTTTAACTCAAGACCAATAAATTTGTTGTTTCCATGCAAACATTATACAGAGAATATAAGTTCTGGAGGAATGGTGGGTGCCCTTTCATCTTTTTTTTTTAATTATTTTTTATACTCTTCAAGCGATTAAAGCAAAATAAATACAAAACATTTAAAAGTATAAAATCCAAAAAAGGAAGAAAAAAAAAATATATATACAAAACACATTCATATTATGCATTATGTATTATTTATATGGAGAAGTGGTGGTAGTATGTATAACAGAAATTGTTTGCATTTATTCTCAACTCCTTTTTCTACATAGATCTAGAGCACAAAACTAGAAAATTTATTTCACTCCAGTTTTCCATGCAATATTTTTGCATTCACTGTGATATCTTTCTTATATTTATCCTTATTCCATTTTTTTTTGCGTCCGGAAAATGTGAATGCAAAGATAAATATATTTTCAAGTTTGAAAATTCTATGTTTTGTTCTTGAATTTTTTTTCTTCCTTTTTTCAAGTTTATAATCTTTCTACAAGTTTTTTTTTTTTTTTTTTGCGTTATTTTTGAATACATTTTATTTAGGATTGCTATGTAGGTACTGAACATTGTAAATAGCTACATAGACGGTATATACCTATGTATATTGAATACTAATTCTTGAAGATCTACATATAAAGAAATAAGTAAATAATCTCAAGGAATAATTTTGTGATTTCTCCACATTTTGGACATTTTAATCGTACAAATACAAAAAAAAAATAAAAAAAATTGGTAAATTTCGCTCTAATTTAGTCTCTAAGAGAAAAACTAAGACTGCTCATGATATTCATTTGAAACATCAGTACAATTACAATTAAATTTTCTATGGTTACCTAGACCTAGAGTTTATTTAATTTTACGATCTACTAGTTACTGTAGATACTCGTATTTCATGAAAATACCTACATTCCTAAAATTCTTACAAATAAATTATTTGTATATGTATGTATGTATGTACTGGGTATGAGCCTATGTATATAGATTTTTGGTTGAACAAAAAACATAGAAAAACATTAAAAGACAAAACAACACAGAGAGAGAGGAAGTTCAGATACATAAATCTACGTTGTCATAAAGTAAAACTCATAAATACTTAACATTTGCATTTTTTTTCCTTTTTTTTTTCATTGCAATCCAATGCAATGTTATTATGGTAATGGTACCTACTGTTGTATTATCATTTTTGTAAATCTCAAAAAGCCCCCCATTATAATTTCTGACAGTTGTTTTTCAAGTGCACTTCAAAGGTGTGAAAATAACTTAAAATGAAGAACAAATTTTCTGCAGACTTTAAAAAAAAAAAAAAAATAAAAAAATAATGGTGAAGTACGACTATAGAATTTGTACAATAAAACATCCTCATCATATTGACAACAAAAATAAAATTCAATTTAATATTTTGCGCTGTTTAAAGTTTTGCTTGTCAATAACAATAAAAATAACAATAAAGTATTGTACATAACTATAATCTGAAAAGACAAGCACTACAAAAGTTTAAAGTATATATATATATACATAAATATCTGTATGTATAGTTATATAAGAATTTTGAATGCAGAATATAAGACGGGAAATCGTGGGTTATTGAATTCGGAAGTGTGTGATCCAAATAAATGTCTATAAAAATGCAATTTATTTTATTTAGTTTTTCTACTGCAAAACACCAGTTGAGATAGCTACCTACATTTGGAGCAGATACATGTACGAGTACGTAATAGATTTTATTTCGATAAGAAATTGAATTTTCCGGAAATGTTTTAAGATATTAAAATTACAAATTTATTTCAAACATTTTTTTTAAATTTTAAATCTAACAATTTCATTAAAGTGGTAGTGTAGGAGAGATTTACTACGAACACGAACGAAAACTGTAATTAGAGGGATAGATTTATTGGATTATAATTCAAATTAATTCTAATTTTAACCAAAACCTACATAACCAAAATTAATTTTCAAATTTACTACATTTTTCATTGTCTACATTATCTACATGTCGTAAATTACATCACGTAGAGTCGTAGACAATTCGTACATAAGTGACTTAGTTTTCTCTTTAATATTGAATGGATGGAGAGCTTCAATCACCTCAATTTAACAAATTCTTCAAATAAAATACAGATTTAATACTATTTTGTACCAATATTTGTATAATTTCAAGTTTTTAGAGTTATAAGCAAAAATATTTAAATTGATAGACGAAAATAACTATGGAATCTTGAGAATACGAATCTGATTTAAATAAAATAAAAAATTAACACAGACAGATTCACTTTTTAGTTAAATCTTTTACTTTAATTTAATCAAGAATTGTCCATTTTTATATACATTTTTTTAATCAAAACATCCCTTACAAAGTAACAATACCAACAAAAGTTTGTAGATGAAAAATCAGTATGCAGGTAATGGCCAGTAATATATCTAATAATGTTTGGAGCAATATTACCATCAATAAGTATCATGTTTTCGTATTACGCTCTTTGATTTATAGAATGTAATCGTTTGTAAAACTATTCAATTTTATGTCGTACATTTAATGTACCTAATAAAATAAAATTTTATTTTTATGTTGAGCAATTTCAACAAAATGACTACAAATTAAAAAAAGAAAAGAAACAAAAAAAAAACAAAAAAAAAACAAAAACAAAAAAATCATGTAAACCGAGTACAGACAATAAAATAAATTAAAAATCCCACCTTTGGAAACAACCAAGTCATAAAACTTAACAACATAACATTGAAAATATTTTTCTAGCACATCATCATCATCATCATCATCATCATCATCACTATCACCAACCATCACCCATCACACCGCATGTGAACATTATGGTTTTTAGACAAGAACATGTAATTAAGGTTTTACCAGTGCTCTTTTGTTCTTTAAATATTTTTTAAAAGTGTTAAGAGGCAACCATCTATCTATTGACTCATCATTTTGTGTATACATATTGTATGTATGCAGTACTATAGTTTAAGAGCGCGCTAAGACTATAGAAACTTTGACACACGAAAAAAAAGGCTGTAATTAAAGATGTGTGTTCGCCTTTTTACAAAGATTACTTTTTTCTTATACCATAAACACTCAATAATTAATGTAATATGTAACTTGTATGGGCTCCTATTGGCTTTTCTATTATGTTCAATGTAAAATGATTTACCGGTGAGGTAGAGGGGTATACTTATATGAACAGTATCAAAGGTTCTTATTGTTTATCTATATTTCTATATACATATATATATATACTTATGTACAGTACATCCAGGTAGGAGTTGTGCGCCTTTGTTGTGTTTTCCCTTTAATTTATGGATCATCGGTTCATAATTATACCAGAGATAGCCTTTCTCCAGAATCAATCATCCCGAACAATATTTTGAATTACAAATTAATCACAATTACATAGCACGTTTGATGTTTAGATAACATCAAAGGTGATATGGAAGTTATTGTTTGGATATATCTATGTGTATATAAGACACAAACCTCTACGTAGATAGATACTTATAGGTATTAGATCTATCCAAAGGTATATTTATATTGAAAATGTTATCTGAACTCAATATTATGTAATTATTTTGGAATTTAATTAGAAACAGATTACAACATATTCATATACATACATTACATATATATAGAATAGATATTTAATTAGATCAATGTGTTGAAAAATGCTAATTACGAGCACAAAAATTCATCAAAATGTAGAATTTGCTAATAAATGAAATATAGAAAACATCAGATAGAGTACTTATAGGACATACACATGTACAATTATTATGCAGTGATTAGTATAAAAAAATGTTTAGATTTTAAATTAAAAAAATTGATTTTCTCATACTATAGGACGAAACTTTCCTCTATAATACCCTTCCTACTTTTGATAGGAAAATATTGGGAAAATTATTTATGAAAAATAGAGAAAAATAGTAAGAGCTAGATTGGAGTAATTTAATTTTTTTTTTTTTTATTTTATCGTCTTTAAGCGAATGACTCCATTATTTTATGGACATAAAAACTACTTATTCTCAAGGGAAATTACTTATAGAAATTAGATGACGTTTGTCAATGTAAATTTTTTTTTCGTGTATATTTAATTTGTATATATTTAGGCTCAATTTTTGTTGTTTTTTAAAGAAATTGTTCTCGAAAATAATAAAAAATCTATTTGTCTAATTATTAATGCAATATTTCAAGTGGTTTTTTCACTCTTGACCACAATATGACCACAATACCAAAAAAACTCATCATTGTAAACATTAATGGTATAAAAATATAAAAAAAACGTTCCTTAGTATTTAAAAAGTACTTAAAAAAAAAACACACAAATTACAATCCAAAATTAAACAACGTACAAGTATCCACCCCTATTATAATTTCCCTAGTTATTAGAGGAAAAATCTAATTTAACTTCACAAAAAACAAAAACACGAGCACACCAAAAGCAATAGAATACATTTTAACTGTAAAATTGCCAATAATTCATTTACAGCATTTCGCATTTACCATACACCAAAGTATTTCCACCTTCCTTCATATTATAATACTTCTCTATACAAAGAATGTCCTCGTTAACTACAAGAAAATTTCATTTACTGCTATAAAAAGGCCTGTGCCGGGTTTTTCATAAAGATAATTTTATGCAAATGTGTTAAACAACAAGAGACTGAATGAGTGTAGTAAACATTTTCATTTTACAAAAAAAAAAAAAAGAAAGAAAAAACACTTTATTATAGATGAGCATGTAGTACCTACTGTGTAGTACTTCGTTCCGTTCTATTCCATAATATTATATGTATAATAATACCTAGTAGAAAAGGCTATGGCGTGCGGGACTTGCATTTATTTCTGGAATGTACTTTGTACCCATTTTCTGAAAGAGGAAAAATCCATAGAAAAACCAAAGGGTTTTTACATTTTCATCGTTTTGTATATATTCAGCGAACTACACATCGGTTCTAGTGTTTAGCATAAAGGCTTAAAAGGGAGCAGTATCTTGTGGATACGTGTGTGCGAAAAATGTTGTTTTTCCAGATATATATAATAAAAGTTTTTTTTTTCTTTTTTTTTCCTCTTCTACCGTTTTGTGTACTATTGAGTAGAAGTAATTTACACTGAAATGAAGTGGGTCGATTTTTCTGGAAAATATTTCAAAGCATGTTTTACATGAAAAGATGTGAAAGGTGAGAAAGAGGGCAAAATGGAATTGGCTGAAAAATTATGTTGGCTTACACATAGTCGGTAATAGTAGTTATAGTTAGCAGAGGTCAAAGTGGCATATGGATCGTTCATATAACAAATATTGCTGTTGTTGTGATTGTTCGAAAGGAACAAGAAGGGTAGTCTTAGTAGAAGTACACCATATTTAACCTTTAACTACTCGCGCACATTTTTTTTTATATAAGTAACTACTCGCGTGGTGTATAATGTACACCACAGACAACTAAATCTCAACAAAACCATTATTATATTATTATTTTATTTATTATTATTAATTGCTCATAAAAAATAAGCAACCAGAAGATAAAATACCAAATACTCTGATATAAGTAAACATAATTGATATTCTATTGCTCAGATGATTCCTATTTTACATTTGTTGCACGTAATAATGATGTTAAAACAAGTTGCAACAGATTTTGTATTGTTGGTGTACTTTTTACACCAGCTTAAGTAGTTTAAAGTTAAAGTTGACATTACACTACCTTCATACATGGTGTAAATTGACATTTTGCCTTAGCTATTTATATTGATTAATTGTCAATATTTGCTTATCCATACAAAATTCCCTCTCTCACTATCTACGTTGATTTCCATTAAATTAATTTTAACTTCAATATGGGACATTTTAAACATCTCCGACTATGTATATTTATGCCATACTACTGCTATATATACTTATAATATGTACTTATGTATGTATTATATAATTGACCTAAAATTGTTGTACATGACATTTCAAGTACTTATACTAAATCAAACAAAAGTTGATTATGTACCAGTTGAAAGTTAAATGCTATGAACATTGACGGATGTATTAATAAAAAAACAAAAAAAAAATTGAATATTATATTTGGCACACGATAAAAATTATTTATATTAAAGACAATCATAAGTCATTTGTCACAACATCCTCTGGTAGAGATTAATGGATGGGTAGGGTATGTTCACTACACTCAAACTCTGTCGCGTAGTAGGTATACATAATATATACAAAATTTCGTTTTTGTCAACGGAAATTGAATTAAGATTTAGGGGATAAAGGAAAATGATTTAGTTATGATGCTTTTAGGGGAATTTATGTGTTGTTTACGATGGTGTAACGTGGCTGAAAACATTAAAGCAAATATTTTGTGGTAAAACAGGATTTTGTCGATATGTCAAACACTATAAAGCATAATAAAATAGAGTAGTTTCAAACAAGCAATTCATCCGTTAAATTAATTTGTCTTGAAGAGACAATGTAATGTTGATGTATTGTATGTATGTATGTATATATATATATAGATTAAGGAGTGTTTCATGTCTCCCATACAATTAAAATTGTATATATGTTACTCACCTCCATATTATGATGTCGCATGACTAGTGGTCGTCTACCTAAATGTGAATCAGGATCCTCATACGTAACCGAATGTCCTCCAGGTACGCCCGTTGCATCTAAGTGACCTCCTCTCGTTGGTGTTTTGCATGGCAAAAAATTTTGAACTTTTCTTTTGTGTCTGTAAGCAAAAAACAAAAAAAAATTAAAAATACAAAAAAAAAATTGAAAGGCGCTGAGTTAGAAATTTTTGTTTTTGTTTTTTTATTTTTCTTTGCCTCTATTATGATAAAATGAATTTTTTTTTCTCTCTATATCAAATAGGATGTATATGCATGACGACACGTCACAGGGATAAATTATTTACCATAATGCTCGTTTAACTTTATTTTTTCACATGAACAAGTCGGAAAATATTTTTATATTTTACATGAGCATAGAATATTATATGGAATATTGTCGGCATATATGATCGCACTCCACAAAAGAGTTGTTTCATGTGTTTTTATCATATTAAACAGGATGAATTTATGCTATACGTACTTACTCTATATCTAGCGTCTATGTCTTTATAAACACAAATTGAATAGTACATCAAGCCGTCCAACACAATCTTATTTTCATTTTTTTTTCCTTTTTCTTCTTTTTTTTTTAACAGGTACAGTACAGGGTATATTTTAAGTGAACGAGTCTCTGCTTATGATTGAGCTGTCAAAAGTTGAAAGAATAGTGGTTTTATTTTCAGATAAATTATTTTTAGCAGTGTTTCTTTCTAGCACGCAATTTATTTCAATTATGATTTTTTTTCTCTAATTTGATATGCGTGTTTAAGAACATTTTAGGTAAATACAAACCAACATGTTAGAACGGGATAAAAGAAATAAATATTATTTAAAATTTGGAAGTGAGTTATTGTAGAAAAACTTGATATATGTTCGGAATTTAACATTTGTTATCATTAACAGTGTTGAAAGGATACAACAATTTAGTGTTAAATATTATTATTAAGTAAAAATGATAAAAAGTAAATCTAGTCAACGAATATTTAAACCATTACATCCAGTTATGTCAATATTTCTTCAATTTGTGTAAATCATTTTTGGGCTCTTAGTCCCTTAAATTATTTTTTTATGCTTTATTTATAGGTTTATTAAAATTTTATTAATTGTTTTAAAAATTTTTGTTCCCATATTTATTATATTTAGATTTCATTGTAAAACACATTTAAATTTTAAATAAGTGTCTTAAACAAATTTACTAAGAGCTAATTATCGTTGAATTACATATACATAAGTTGCCTATCGAAAAAAAACATTAATTACATTATAATAACAACGTTCAATAAACCAATAAGTAGAAGTAATCAAATATCAAACAAAATTTGAAGTCTGATAAAAATACATATGAAAAATATGTAAGAACGATGAGCTGGCACAGAAACACAACTTTACAAAAGAAGAAGTTTGTTAGAAAATTATTTTAAGAAAATTCTCTTTTTCAGAAAAGAAAAGATGAACGAAAAATATCGATTATGATGAAGTAAAAGAAAAAAAAGTAAGAAAAAAAAAAAACAGAAAAAAAAATCCCAGATAATTTTTATGAATTTACATTAAAAAGAGCAACAACAACAAATATTTTCTATTAAAAGCATTTTTTTTTTCTTCCAGAAACAATTTTATTTATTGAAGCTTTTTATGTTAAAGTTTAATGGAATTTGCTTAGATCGATCGGGGTATTACTTTATATATACAATATACAGACATCTATAAGAAAAATCAATTTTAAAATGTGTGTAGTAAGAATGGCACCGGAACCGGATAATCGTGAAAATATAAATTCAATATAAATACTTAAAATCGATATGAAAAACTTTGTGCAATAAAATATTTCGATAAAATGAAAATTATGACATATTTTAAAAGTATTTTATTCGAGTTGTAAAAATTTGGTTGGTGGATTTATTGTTCATCATCATATACTCGTATATTTGATTGATGGTTGATAGTAGTCTATGAAATTTAATAAAATTAATTAATTACTTAACCACTAATTATAGTATTTATTTCCACACTAAAGAAAAAAAAAAATCGTTATGAATTATTGTAATTAAAATCAAATCTTAAATAAAATACATTCATTAAAAATAAAATGATCAAACACAAAAAAAAGTTTTAAATAAATTAAATACACAAGACATTAATACCTTATTAAATGGAAAATTCAATTTATGTCACGATTTTATTATTATAGCACGCGGTGACTATGGAAGGGAAACATCAAAATACAACCACCGCTTCATAATCGTTTCCATCAACTTTCCGATTATACGAAAACATCTTTCACAGTAGATTATCATAATATTAATTTTCAAAGATACCGAGTTTCCTTTTGTATTCATTAACTTATTCTCCTTGCACGCACCTCTATTAAAAGCGAATATATAATAAGCTTTTCGTAAGCAGTTCATTTATTCACGAAAAATAAATTAATTGCCCGTCAAAGAAAATTAATAAATAATGAGGGAAATTCTGTCTTAGACAATATATATGTATATATAAGACACCCTTTAAAATATTATATAAAATATTCAAAGTGAATATTATAAGTTACCTGTACGGTTTTTTTTTTTTTGTTTTTCCAATTTTTTGTCTATACCGAACAACAAATCCTTGGTTACAAATTCTAAAATTTTCTTTGACGCACCATTTTTCTTCATGCATCGACAAAGACATATTATAATTAGCTTAACATCAAAGATGACAGCGTATACGCGCTTATTTCACATGAAATGGTTTTTTTTATTAAATTTTTTTTTTTTTTTATATCTCGTAAATTGAAAATCTAATTGTGCTGAGAAAAACATATTAGGGAAAAGATGAATTTAAAATAGAGAAATTTGTTTGGGCGGGGAAAAAGGAACGGAAATATGTGTAAGTTAATTTTTCGCGAAACATTTTTTGAATATCTTGTAAGATTCATATATGCAGTGACGAGGCGTTATAATTTTAGGTTGGGGAGGCAATTCAAGTCAAAATTTATAATAAATCCTCCTTGTATGTCATGTATTAAGGAGGTTTAGTGGATTTTTCCATAAAACGTCTTTGCCTTCAATATTATGTAAAATATATACTCAACCTACCTATTTGAGATTTACCACAATTCTAGCTGTTTTCTTGGCTTCAACGTCAATTTCTCTTTTCATATCTAAATGTCTAATAGTGCAACTTTTAAGGTATCTTTCATTTTAACAAATTACTTAGGTAATAATAATAATTTCCAAATGCATATTTATCCTCACCAATTTTTATTGATTTTATCTGGTTATAGTCATTAATTTTAACGACAAGTATTAACCATAAATTTTAAAATATTATCAAAATCAGATTAAACTAAACAAAACAGAACTGGGTATAATTTTTTATAATTAAATTAACTAACTATTGTTGGTACCTATAGAGATAGACACACACAAAAAAAAATCTATCGCTACTGGCAATATGTTCAAACAAATTTATTGATAAATAAACCATAAAACATTTATCTCTTTCGAATCATTTGTCTTCAAATCCCACGCGTACTGAAATCCATCATTTACACACTGAGAAAAAAAAAATATCTCCCATTCCACAAATCGACGAACAAGCACACTTGACCGAAAAATCTAATAAGAATAATAACCACTAAATCAAAAAAAAAAAAAATAAATAATAATAATAAGAAAATAAAGAACACTTCAGAGAAATTTTTTTGTTTTATTGATAATCAGCATTTCGAAAAAGAAAAAAGAAGAAAAAAAACAAAAACAAATCTCAATCATTAAATTGAATTTTTATTTATTTCTGGTTGTTTTTATGTGGTACTTTGGTCCGTTGTTCGGAATTGGAATTGTGTGTACATACAAATTGGAAGGGCCACACCTTAAGAATTAAGAAGAGCGACCGTTTTTTGTGATCGTCTGTCGCACATAAAACAAAGTGACTCTTGAATTTTAATAAATTCTTTTTCTTTTAATTCAAATTAAAAAATAAGAAAAAACGTAGAAGATCTTTTAACATCACACAATATATATGAATGTTGGAGAGGATTTACGAGTATGTTCAAGAATCAGACGCACTTGTCGTGTTTATTGAAATTGTATCAAATACTTTTGGGATGGTGTTGACACAGAAATCGAATTTTTGTGTAGGCACAAAAACAAAATTGAAACCTTAAACTTTTAGAGAAGATGCTTGCAGCCATATGCTCTACCCCACTATTATTTAAAATAAAACGAAAAAGTTTCTCAAAATTGAAACGTATCGTATGTACTTATGATATGTATGTTAATGGCGTACCTACGTACAAAATGGTGTACACACGCATATAATTGTCTATTACATGATTTTGGAATTTTTCTATTTAACTTTATTTATTTGTTTTTTAACTTTAAAATAAAACATTAAAGATAAAAAAAAAAAACTTAAAACTTTTCTCTGTGCTTGCTGTGGAATGGAAAAATAAAAATCCCGGAAAAACAAAATTAAACCGCTCAACTTTTCCATGAAATTTCACTTACGTTAAATGTAACATCACTGTGAAAGAAATGTTAGTTAAGTTGTTTTGTGGACGTGACGTAATTTCTGTATAAGTATATTGAGAAATTATTGTTCTGTGTGTAAATTGTTCATTTGATTTTATCTAAGTTAATTTCATTTCTTAAAGACTAGCAACAGTTACATACATACATACATATGTGTGTATGTATGTATGTAGGGACTAAGTGAAAATATAAGAGAGTCTAATATTGTTAGTGATTTTATTATAGGCAATAAGTCTTCATCAAAAACGCCGTATGTTGGAAACAGTAGCGGTTCGGAATGATTTTTTTAAGCCAGGGTTACCTAGCAGGTATTAAGTTCTGGTTTTGACAATTTTCTTAGGATTTTGTTAGAAAATCGAAAGAAGATAATCAATAAATTTCACCGGCAAGATTTCACCAATATTTGTCTGCATTAAGAAATTATTTTTTTTTGGTCTGATCTGTGAAATTTCAATTAACTCATATTAAATAAAATCGTTCAACAATAAAGTAGAGTGGAATTGAAATTATTAAAAACACGTGTAAATTGTATACCTCTAGGTATGTATAATTGTACTTAAGTACATCACTGTAGAGAGGTATAGAATATAAATTCCGATGACATATGTCTATTTCACAGATTTCACTAATCTGAAGGCAAAGAGGCCTTAACGATTGGTATTACAAAGGATTTAATACCCTCCATTGTCATACATATATCATCACATACTGATGCCAATAACCTGATATTTTGTACTTGTGTGGCAGCATTGTCTTGGATATGACAACGAGAACGATAACTACATTCGGTATACCTACCTTCCACTCTTGAGAAACTGTGAATAAAACATTGTGAAATATTAAGAAATATAAAAATAAAAAAAAAAAAACCCCCGAATATGTTTCCAAGAGTATAAAACCACTTATAAAAATGTTTTAGAATTTAAATGGTTTAGTCTTCGAGTATATATACACACACACTCCACTGGTACAAGGGATGACATAAAGCTACTTGAGAAATTGGAAAATAAATTTTTAATAGATGTCTGTCATGACAGATTTCAAGAAGTTCTAATAAAATTTCCAAAGTGATGATTTATATAATCGCATATAAAATGCTGCTTTTTTTTCTCTTCCTTTAAATTTCCCTTTGAAATTGTTTCATTCTATCTCTTTCTAACTTTCATAAGAATGTTATGTTATGTTACTCCAATATTATTATACATAAAATATATATGTATATATTGTACATATGTATATATACATATATACATATATAAATATCGTATACCAACCATGAGTTTAACGAAAAATAACATTCAACAGTGTATACTAAAAGGATTACATTAAGGATAAGCCCCATTGCCGAAAAGATGTCGTCCGATCTGATATCAATGATAAAAATGGATTACACTATGGCCGGCTCTAGAAAATTAAACTTGGTTGGAGAGAGATTTTTGATGTCGGAAATATTGGCTTTATTTTATTATCCCATTTATAGTTAAAAGGGATGAGCACAGGGAATGTTGAACGGGATATAATGAAAATATTGTCCCGTCCCTTTTTCTGGTGTCCTATCATATAGATAGATATTTATGTATGTAATGTATATATCTATATGTATATAACAAGAAATCCATTCATAATATGGCACAAGGATCGAAATATGACAACATGACAGTTATCTTTGGTCCACATATACATATACAATCGGATATATATATAGTATACAGTCGAAAAGGATTCTAGATTTTTTCTTTTTTTTTTTTTTTTTGTTTGTTCTTTTTTTTCCCTTATGTAGTATGTACAATGAAAATGAGGATGACAAGGGATTTCTGGAGTTAGTTTTTGTACGAATTAGTAATTATTTTGGGATTATCGATATTGAATGTGTTTTGTCCACTTCAGAGAAAGAGGTTTTGTAATTGTTCGGAGATTATAAACAATCTGTCTGTTTATTGTATTGGTATTGATTGATCAATGTAAGAATTTCGATTTGTTATATTGAGCAAGAAGATTAATTTCTGTCGTTTAAATGGGGTCTCTCAAAAAAAAAAAAAAAACCTTATAAATGCTGGGAATTTTATCCAATTATTATAAAGTTTTTTTTTTATTTTGAGAATAAACATTATGGGGATAACTGAAAGTTACCTATAAGTAGTATATAATATTATTTTTATTGTTATTATTATTTTCAATGTGATAATTAATAATTCGTTTCGTTTGTTAATTAAAAAGTTATTCATATTTTATTAGGTAAATTTCTCATAAAATCGTTCAAATTTCCTAGTGAATTTGCTGTATAAATATAATAATGAAGCGAAACTCCCCGCACTCTACTGGCATTGGGTGCGAGTCAAACCAAGAGTATTGCACAGAATAAACCCAATATCATAATATTATATTTTAAATTCAGCGTATAGTTATGTTTACTAAAGTTAAATATAAATTTAGATTTAAATTATGTGCTACGTTCATATAAAATGATGTACGAAATGAAACTTTTATTATATAAAAGCTGAGCGGCAGTTTAATACATGTAAATATTAAATGATTATATAAATACGATAATTTTGTAACGCACGAGCTTTTAGGGTGAGTTTTATTTAAATACAAAATTAACAAAATTTTTGTTTATTTTGAGATGTTATTGTTCTGAAACCATTTTTGAAAATATATTTTTTTGTCATTTTAAATGTAAATTTATGTCGGTCGGCATTAATCAGTATATGTTTATACATACATATTCAGATAATTTTGCTGAATCCGGTCAAATATTGTTGTGTACATTTCGTACTATTATTAAAACTAATCAAACTTCCAAAGATTTTACGCCATCTCTATCTCTCTGATTTTCAATTATTTTCATGTTAAAATTAAAAGGAAAACTCAAAAACAAAATGAAACTTATGTAAACCATCATAGGTACTTCAAAAAGTTAAGATTTTCTAATTAAGCTCGTTGTCGTCGACGACTAGACAGATTTTAATTCACTATCTTTATATTCTGACAATGTTTATTTATGAAGTGCTTTTTGACTTTTGTAAATATTATTTTACTTTGTGCTCTTCTCATACTTCTATGACTCCTTCTGAGATGGTTTATCATTTGTTTTGTGTTGCCGGAGACATAGACTTTTATACCATTTTGTAATTTTGTCATCATGATAGAGAAAAAGAAATGTTTTTTTTTTTATGTTCTGTGTAAAACTTCTTTTGTAATGTGCCAAAAAAAAAAAAAAAAAACCGAAAGAAATTTTATACAATTTTAAGAACAAAAGACTTAAAATTGCATTCAATTAAAGGAATATGAAAAGCTTGGGGAATGAATAAGGATCTATCTAATATATGAAGAATAAAAATTTGTAAGAATATTGAAGCATGTGCTTACATATACTTACAGAAGAGCTTTAATAGTATAGGTCCAAAGATTAAAAAAAAAAGTGTAAAGCCATACTAATAATAAATTCAATTAACAATGTATTTTATCTTTGTAGTAGCTTTCTAGTACTAACATAAAACGATAATATCTCTAACATATATTATATAATGTAGGTTCATAGATTAGGATTTTAAAGAACCTTTTTATAAATAAATTAAACAATTAAGAAAACCATTTATTAAAAGGCTTACTTTAAGCAAATATCTATTTAAAATACCTGTTCTCTAGAGGATCATTGTTTAAAACATCACACACACATATACATACATATATTATATATAAAACAAGGCAAAAACAATTTTCTCTATATACATAGGTATTACATATTAACAAAGAACATGAATACTTCCAATCTGCTTCAACTATTCTCTACACATAATCCACTTTAAATCTGTACCAGTCCTTATAAATTACACGAACAAACTATGAGTAAACTGTCAGTTTTCATTAACCTCAGCCCGATTACCATCACAAACCTTTCATATCTTGCAAGCACCTATAGCCATAAGTAAACCACCCTATCCAACAAAAAAAAAAAAAAACACTGGAAACATTATCCCAACCCACATCACATATAGCGTTTTGGTAGTGTTATGTTTTGCTAGAGATATTCTTGCATCTGTCTTTGTTAATGCACAGTTGTTTGGGAAAATTGTATTTTCCAAGCAAACGATGGCAAGAGTGGGAAGAAAATGGCAACGATATGGTGAATAGACATACGGGATGGGAAATGACTTATGTACGCCAATGGGCCAAAGCCATTATCCTCTATAAATCATTCACCATTATTTCGCGACTGCTGTTGTTTTCTAATACATAAGTATAATATACATAACATACATACATACATACATACATACATACATTATATACATATGTGTTCTGTAGTACATATTGCTTTTATATATATATATATATATATATATTTTTTTTTTTTTGGGGTTGCTATTTGTTACTGTATAAAATCTCTAGAAAGTTAAAAGGGGGATACAAAAAAAAAAAAAAAAAAAAAATAGGCTGCCAATCGAAAAAGCTTCCACCATATGTTAAATTTTCTCCGGATAGTTTGTTTTTGATGGTGATTTTCAATAATTATGAGAAAACAGACATATTACATTATGGGTGCCACTTAATAGATTAACGATAACGTCCAAATGTTGATCCTAATAGATGTGCGCAAGCTTTTAAGTTTTTTTTTTGTTCCAGATATTTTTTATTTTTGAAAAGACAAATAAAAAAATTATTTTTTTTTTTTTCAGATTACCGATGGAATAAAGAGTTTTGGATCAAAACCCAAGGTATACACTTACATTATATATTAATTTTTTGGTGGAAGCAGAAGCGCAAATATTTTGTAGAAATTCATTTATAATGTAAAATGAAAAATTGAAGGAATTTCAAATTTAAAGATTAATATTTTTGGTATAATAGTTGGATAGGTAAATTTCATAATTTGAAATATTTGTGAACTCTATTTATGCATCTCTATGTAATGTATATATCTACATATGTATATCTACTAAAGCCAATTACAACGATTACAAACAAAAATTAAAAAAAAATCTCTGTAATAGGAAAATTTAATCAATTCGATTTTTGACGAGTACTGTATCCGATATGTAATTAAGGAAAATTCTGTAATTTAATTTTTATGTTCAATCGGCTATATTATTTTATATTTACCATCAAACGAAACACTTAGCGCTAAAATAGGATAAAAAAAAAAAAATTTTTTTACGAATAGGGGGCACCATCATACATAGTTACATACAATTTTCAATTTTAAACCGATTAATAACTGGGCAACGCGATTTTCACAAAATGTAATTAAATATAGTTAGTTTTGGCACACATGATTTACCAATCTATACATTTTCCAATATTATTATTGTTCCAGTTCTGTGTATGTATGTACAATCGCTATAATAAAATTTTCCAATTTAGAAAATATACGAAAACATGAATGGTACATATTATGTATCAATTGTGTCAGTTCGTTGAAATTTAATTGAATTTTCGATAAAGTGAATTAATTATCTTTTATATTTATTCAATTAATTAAATGCTGTCCGTTGGACACGTTGTTTTCGGGAGTATTGCTGATTTCAGTTAAGTGATATGCAATTTGTTTGTATAATTTACCATTAACAGGAGTTTTATTGAAGATATTACCAGAAACAAACAAAAAATCAAAATTATATTTGGAAAAAGAAAAAGCTACATAATATACTATATATATACAAATATACATACTATATATATCTATATTAGGGAAAATATCTTCAAAATTATATATATTTAAATGAACTCCTATTTTGCATAAATTTGTATACCGAAAATGATAATATATTTTATTATCTTTAGATCTTAAGCTGAATTTGAACTAAGATATATACCTACTAATTAGATTTAATTTTCCTCGTTTAAATCAAAATGAATATAATCTGAAATGTTAAGGACCCAGAATGTAGAAGTTCATTACCCAGAATGTATATTTATTTTTCTTAAAACAATTTTGACATTTTTAAGAATATTACGTTATCCCATTGATTAATGTTTCTAAAGTATAGGTAAGTAGATATGCATAAGTAAATATACATTTTCCATTTCCTTTAAGTATTTTAAAAATTGAATTTTAATATAAAGGACGACTTACGGGGCAAATCGTAGCTTAGATATTTTTGGCAGATAAAAGTTCAAAATGGTGCTTTTAGGTAATATTACAAATTTTCTACAAAAAAAAAAAAAAAATAAGCAAAAAAAGTATACCTATATATACAGTAGGCGTCCCAAAACATGAACAAAATAAAACCAGGGGTGTTCATGTTTTCGCGATTGTTCATGTTTTTAAATGAAAAATGTCACAGTAAAACTGCTATTTTTATTTCGTAGTATTAGTGTAAGTGAAATTCAATTCATATAATGACAATAACCTTTAGTTCACCTTTATTCACCTTTAGTTTTGAGATAAAATCACTTTTAGCTAGTGTAAATTAGATAAGTAGAAGTAAAAAATACACACAAATGAAGAAATATAAAATTGTTCATGTTTTCGAACAGACGCTGTTTTGGTCTACTGTATATATGTACATATATTTATCTGTGGATTCTATGTATATAATTTATTTGTATACTTTGTAGTAAATAGGTATTAAAAAGTATTTATTTAAGCTTAGTCCGTAATGCTTAAAAAACAGTAGCGGCGGTAATATAGATGGCATCTCAAAAAATTGATGCTTGATAGTGATCACAGTATATTTAGTTTACCAAATTTATTGCATTAACGACTGATTTAAGGGTGACTCTTCAAAATATATAGATAATGACTAATTTTTGACTTTTTATGGAGGCAGTTTAATGAAAATGAATTATTCAAGATGTGCTTATGCAAGTTTTTCTAAAATTTGTCCAATCATGTGTTATTATCTATAAACTTTCTAACCAAATTTTACAATTCGAAAGAGAAATTAAACTTTATGTATAGGGATGTAGGGTAGGTTGTACTGTATACATACCATCTCAGACAAGCTACCTTATCTACCTACCTACATATCTATCTGTCACTGCTTTTATATATAAGAAATTCTTTTCAATATTTAATAAAAGTCTATAAAAATATCAATATGACTACCATGTACTTATAGACATGTGTGCCAATGTTGGTATTCCTATTCCTATCCATATCCATACAATACAATCTACACCTACAGGATAGAGAGGTAGTATTTTTGATTGTGTAAAAGTAATGCTCTACATATTTTAAACGTGATATTTTGAAGCTATCAATTGAAGCGTATTGAAACATTTCATAACATTACAGTGCACGTAGTATGTATGTATGTATGTATATGTATGAATGTATGTATTGTAGTCAGTAAAGTTAAAGTATAAAGCCTCCTTGTCTTGTATAGTATGTATTCCAAGCACACCGTTCCATTGTAATACGAATTGAAGAAGCTTTTGATTTACATTTTCATATAAAATATTCATCGGTAATTGCCAATTTTTAAAAATGAACTGAATTTTTAAACTTTTATGTCACATATTGTCATTCAAACAAATAAACAAAGCAGTTCAATTTAAGTTTCAACGCACGGTGATGCATGCAATGATTTGTACATTATTGATTACAGTTCAACTTTTCAACATCAATTTTGAAAAATTTCAATCAAACTTTTCGGGCAAAAATATTTCAAAAAACACATAAAAATGAAAAATAAAAACCATGATTTGTCAAGATATTAAAAGCACCTCTGATGGCCTAATGCTTATATTTTTTGTAGTGAGAAAATTCAAATAGAAAATTTTTACTTCCTAACATTGTAACATACATTTTTTCCATTTTCCATTTGTCTTGACTTTTTATTTAACATACATATATAGGTAGTAAAATTTCAAAGAGCTTTTATGCCGCAGCGTTGTTTTACCATTACTCTCCCCCTATCCCAATATAGAGAAAATATCTATATTATATGCAAAATCATATATGCATAAGGAAATACGTAAGGAAGAGACCATAACATAATAATACGAGAGATGCATTTTCAATGAAATTTTCTCAGGATGAACATTACATATATATATATATATATATATCTAGAATAATACCAAATTTTTGTCATCATCCGAAATGGGATAGTCAATTTGTTGGTTATGTTTTGGCCTTATA